>JAUZSU010137225.1:0-15932 GCA_034780255.1 Parotocinclus maculicauda | reverse complement strand
GTATATATTTATATAATCATGGGCAAAACTGGGCACCCTGCATTAAGCTTGAAGAATATACAGCATATCAAATAGACCATTTCTCTTTACACAATCTCTCCAGATCACACAGGGTCCTAATGTTTTCATTTGTGCACATCAATCTTTTGTTTTCTATATCGATTAGATCAATGGACCAAGATGCCCATGACAGAAGTATGAAATTTTTTGTGCAGTAAACTATGTTTGTGTTGATCGTTATGCTTGGATTTTTGTCCTTCTGTAAGAGCCTTTATTGATCCATTTTTAGCTTCATGCAGAGGCAGACAGATTATGATTTTAATTGTACTGATACATCTTTGATGCCATGTTCCCTAACAAGGTTTCCAGTATGTTTTGAGTAACAGCCTCACAACATTATAAAGCTTCTACCATATGTAACAGCAGGCATGAGGTTCATTTTAAAGTAGAAAACCTTGTGATTATTGATTATTGCCAGTAAGCTATTTTTTTGTTTCAACTGACTGTAGACCACAGTATAAGTCCTTAGTAGCCTTTAGGAATCTCCAGATGCTTTTCTGTTACTCTCCAACAGTGATATTTGGGGATTTTTTTTGTTTCTCTTACCATCCTCCTCACTATGCAAAATAAATTTACTTAACCAGACAAGTATGTCACAGTTTCAGTTGACTGCGACAATTTAATTACTGCTTTAAAGGTAGGTATACTTTTGAAAGTCAACACATATTTCACAATTGTGTGTTCAGTCTTTCCCAAGAACAAAAGGACCACTGTGTCACCTCAATTACATTTACTTTAATTTAAGCTTGGATCTTACTTCAGTTTATTAACAAAGAACCAATTTACCAAAAGGTGATTTTATAACCCTTTTCAACTCCTCTTTTCCAAAATGTATTTAAAAACATGTACAGGATTGCAGGCAGATAAGGAGTAGTAGAAACAGCAAGACAGAGTGTGAAAACTAGAGAGAACCAAAAAGAAAGTAAAAGTAAAAAAAAATGTAGACTGGGATGGAAATAGACTTGTGTATGTGGAAAAAAAAACACAGTAGTGCGAATTAGAACCATTCATTCTAGCAATGGCAGGAGAAAGAGAGCAGGGGAGAGGAAATATTTAGGGAGGGAGTAACTGCAATTAAAAGTGAATGGATCCCTAGGCTGTTCTTAAGTTGGCCTGTTACAGTCTTACTGCTATTCTTATCTTTTATCCACACAGGAGACATGTTAATTCTCCAACCCTGATGATCTGTGAAACCCTTCCAAAGCCACTTCACCACAACTGGGCTGATGGGACATCCAGACTCACTTTAGTGGTTGGATATAAAAGGGGTCTGCTATAAGTAAGTACCGGCGTGAAACTGTCCAATGATATGGCCGATTCTGCCATTACAGATGGCCCATGCATACTACCATGGAACTATATAATATATAGTAATATTCTAAATATTCTTTTAAAAAATCCAAAAACCAAAACTACACTGAATTCACATAGATAGTGTGTAGGCATACACTGTGGTTAACCACTGATTTTCACAGATTCTCTGTCAATCTCCAGCATGCGCTGTTTGTGGATTGTTCGGGACATACACATTTGTTGACATTATTCCCTTAACAATACTGTACAGTTATGGTCAAATGCTTTAAGAATGGCATACATTTTGGTTTTCACAAAGTTTTTTTAGAACCTTTTGTCAGATGTTTATATGGTTGTGAACAGGTTGTCAGTTTTATTGAGATCTTGGGAGTTTCCTGTCCTGGGAATTTTTGCCTTGTGACATGGTGCTCCATCATGCTGGAAAAAATACATTGTTCATCTCCAAATTGCTCCAGGGTCATTGGGAGTGGTGGCTCTTAGAGGATGTTTTGATACCCATTCCTTTTTCAAAGCACTGATGTTAGGCAACATTTTGAGCGAACTTGCTCTCCTGGATGAGAAACAACCCCACACATGAATGGACTCAGGATCCTTCATTGTTGGCATGACACAGAACTCATGGCAGCGCTCACCTTTTCTTCTCTGGACATGCCTGAACGTGTTTTCTTTGAGGTAACCATGGTTAACCTTAAACACCAATACTCTTTTAAAGCAACAAGACTGCTTTTCTAATCAGCATGACAGAGTGATTTTAGCTGTCATTAACCATTTCACCTAGCTAACGAAATCATCACTGCAATAATGTTGCCAGGACATTTTGTAGGGCTGAAATGCAGTGGCTGATGTATTGCAGGCTTACTATTAGCAATGACATTTCATTTTTACTGGCCTACAAAATGTCCCACCAATTAAAGGAGGGACGGTAAAGCATTTACCACTTTGTAATATTTCTTCTCACATCAGCTGAAATACAGTTTGGAACAGTAATACCAAGCAATTTAGTATTTTAGGTGCACTAGTACAGGGGACAAGTCAGTATCGGGGACAGGTCAGGACAGTAGGCCAGTCCAGTACCTGTAATATAGCCATGCCTTTGTAATGTGTGCTGGATATAATTTCGCATTGTCTTGCTAGAAATGCATGGACTTCCTTGGAAAATATGTTGTCTTCGAGGCATCATATGCTTCTCTAAAGTCTCAGTGTACATGTCTGCATTAAGGCTGCCATTACAGAAGTGTACAGTCATGACCAAACTTTTTAAGAATGGCACAAATTTAAGTTTTCTGCATCAGTTTGTATTAACTCTAGATTGTGAAGCATGATCAGATGAATTTATTTAAAAGTTATTCCCTGTCATGAAAATGACCATATAACAAATAATACTGCATTCCAGCCACTGCAATTCAGTCCTGGCAAATAACCTGCTGAAATTATTTTAGTGATGATCTAATTATCTCAGAAGAAAAGGTTAATGAGGACCAGACAGCTGATATCACTCTGTCATGTTGATTAGAAAAGCAGACTGGTTTCTTTAAAAGCATGGTGGTGCTTTTAAATTTTCTTCTGTTAACCATGGTTACCTCAAAACTAACAAGTGCATGCATTATTGCTTTGCATTAAAAGGGTTTCACAGTCAAGGACATTGCTGCTTATACGATTGCCCCTGAGCAACTATTTATCGAATCATCGGGAACTTCAAGGAGAGTCGTTCATTTGCAGTGAAGAAGGATTCAGGGCACCCCAAAAAGTCAAGCATGCATCAGGACAGTTTTCAGACAAAACTGAAAACTGAGGCAGCAAACATTGTGAAAACCAAATTTTCTCAAAACTTTTGACCACAACTGTAAATGACCTTTGCCAAGGGCACTGACACAACCCCATACCATGGGAGATCCTGGCTTTCCAGCATCGATTTAATCCAAAACAATACATATTCCCACTGTGTGATGGTCCATCCCAGGTGCCTCCAAACCCAGAGAAGTTGACACCTCTTTTGAACATGAATAACATAAAGCTTCTTGTTTGAAACTGTAAAGTTATATTGTGAATATAACTCCGTATTGTAGTGCTCTACAAAGTTTTGCTACCCACCGCACTGCCATGCCACCCAGGAATAGATTAATATTAATAAATGAAAAAGTTGACCAGACAAAACTTAAATATTTTGGGTTTGTACTGTTTGCAATTAAATAAAAGTCAACATTTATAATTACTATTAGAGTCTTAGAAAATACTATATACAATGCTCACAAAAATTAGTGGATAGTTATAGTACTTATACTATATATTTTTTTTAGGAATATAGTTTGCAGAAATATTTTCACATTTAAAGCATCAAAGTTGTGAGAACATTAGTAAGCAACCCTACTAAAAGTGCGGTTCAGGTAAAGTCATGTCTTGTAATTAATTTACTAGGGTTACATGTTTCCACGACATCCCATTAAATCTATTATTAACACAAGGAAAGAATATTGTGATTCCATCCATCCAAACTCAATGACCCAGATCTGATCTCAATCACTCTGATCTCAGAAATCAGCCAAGTGGCTGAAGGAAACTTTGAAGGAGCTAGAAAGATATGTAGCTAAGTTGGGAAAGGCTGTGCATAAGGAACTTTTTCCCAGACATTCCATGTAGCCCAGTGACATAAAAAGGCTTTACATGTTTTTTTTTAATAGTAAAGAGGCACAAAACAAACACTGCCTCATCACATTGACATCACCTTCTCCACTGTGAAGCATGGTGGTGGCAGGGACTGGAAAACTAGTCAGATTTAACTTGGATAAAGCCTAATACAGGACAACTGGCTGGATGGATATCCGGGTGTTGACTGGGGCTCAGTACAATACATAGCTGCTCTTTGTTTAATTAATCTCTGTGTCACAATAAAATTATCATTTTCACTTTCAAATTATGTCATTTAAGCTAAGAAATATGTTTTCATCATATGGTAAATAACACAGCTAAATACAATTCCAATTTGTTACACTACAACATGTATAAATGTTCAATAGAGGTGAATACTAATGCACAGTACTGTATATATCTGGGTAAACACTAAATTGCATTATATATTCACAGTTTTAACTAAATCCACAAACAACTTACATTAAAATATAACATGTTTTCTTACTGAACCGATGCTTATTCATCTAAAATCACATTGTGTATTCTAGAATGTCAGGCACAGTCTCCAGAATCACATTTGGATGAAAATCCATGCTAAGTATTAATAAAGGGATACAAAAAACATCCCTGAACAGCCATGAGGAAAGAACAGCATATTCCAGTTGTATTAAAATGTAAAGGTCAAAAGGACCATACGTGCAGGAGCCACACGAGGCGCTGTAATGAGACTCCAGATTTTCAATCCCCGCAGGCAATTAAAATTGACGACATGGAAATTTCCGGCGTCACCTTGTGAATGCATTTCTCCAGCACCTGCCCCGGGCTGTGAGATATGAGGACTGCACAACTCCTGAATATAGATATATATAAATAAGTAGAAAATGGGAGATAAAATAATATACCCCTGCTATCACCAGCAGCTCATGCAGACCTGCAGACCTCTTAGCTGAGCACTGCTACAGAAATATAGTGAAAACACATGACTGCACCACCATGAACTTTGTTCATTCCAACATATGCCTGTAGTCACCACATCCTCATACTAGGGAATTCAGTGAGATGTGGTATATTTCTGATACTATTTTTGGGCGGTATGACGGTATTGCGGTGTACCACGGTATTCAAACATAATGATGGTATTTTGAAATATGTGACGCTTTCTGACAAGTCAATTTCCACCTTAAAAACTGAGACATTTAAAACATTCCGCGCATCCATACTAGCTGAGTGGTGGGAGGGGCTGGCAGTTGGAGCTCACTGATGGGTAGTGGGGACTCACCAAGGTGAAAACAAGAAGTAAACGCCAGGATGGCGTGAAAGCCAGATGCAATGGCAAGCGTTAGCAATGAGTCAATCGAGCTAGTTTAAAAAAACAACAACATTGCTGCAGCTTGGCAACACTCCAGAGTATGCACTGAAAGAAGAGGAAGGACAGGCGGGAGATGCACAGTCCGCACTGCCTAAAAAGAAAATAAATTTGGGCAGCCTCTTACAGAAAACAATAGCAGCCAGCGAACCTAAGAGGTCTGCAGAGGTTCAAGCAGCGTCTCAACTTTCTGCTTATTGTAGTGAGCCTGTAATCCATGGTGACAAAAACGGCTAATTTGGCCAAAAACAAACTAAACCTCTCAATGTCGAAGTTGGCCAAAAAGTATTTATGCATACTTTTTGGTGTGGTCCTTCAGAGCAGTTGTTCAGCACAGCAGGCAATATTGACAGACCTCTTCATTCTATTAAATACTTATTTTCCCCACTGTATATGTATATATGCTGCAAAATCCAGATTTTTGTATCAAATTTATGGTGTGCTTAGGACCAAAAATAACAAGGACCATCTGGACTATTATTAGCAACAACTCCAAATGAAAAAAAGTTATTTACACGTCTTTGATGTGATGATTTTAGAGCATTCAAGACATCTTCTTTGTCACCAATTGCCATCACCAAATATCCTAACATATGTTTTTGGAATGTGGGCTAAAGCTGGTGTACCAGATGGAAACTTGTTAAGACAGTGGGAGAACATGCAACTTTCACACAGCCAGCAACCAGACTTGGACCGATGTCTATGAAGCTGTGAGGTGACAATGCTAACCACTGTGATGCAGCCCTTGATAATTATTTCGAATGAAAATAATCTGTACTACTCAGTATAATCTCTGATAGAGACACCTCTTGGTGTCTCAGATACTCAGCTGGACGATCAGAAAATAGTCATGAATAGTCAGGTCTAGTGCATTGTATGGATAATTATGTTTCTGCACTACTGTTGAAATGTATATATGCCAGTCCAGACTCTTTTTTTTAATTAGACTCAGCCCTTTTGAAATTTGCATTGAGGCATATTCTAATCCTCAAACTCTTGACTAAAATTGAAAGTCAGCATTTGTCTGTGAAAGCATGCTATCAGCATGGTCTCTTTACCATTCTTGCCCGTATTCCAAATTAAATATTTTAAATAGAAAGCAGCCAGTGCCATTGCTGATGTCACACTTGAATCTTGGTAAAATGTCAACATGTAGTCACTTAAGGAAGTATGTGGTATTGACACGTCTGCCATTGCTCCCTGAGCTTGAGAATGTCCTGCAGACATAAGCAGCAAAAAGGTCACATTTATATTCATAATAGTATCTGACTGTGGAATAAATCTTTATTTATTTATTTTTTTCAGAAAGGTTTACCTTATAAAGAGGCAGATCACCACTAACAGACATTTTTAAGTAACTATTCTAAATTTTGAAGCCAGAGGTACCAGTTTATATTGCAAAACTATTATGCACAATACCAGTAAAGAGCATTAGTACAAAGGTTATGCCACATCAGCCACACAAAATAAAAGAAATCGCACAGCCACACAAATCAAAAGAAAAAAAATCAAAACAAACAAACAAAACATAGCCAGACCTTTATTTTCTTTTAAACATGAACAGATGACACTATGCATTTAGGCAATTATGTGACTAAAATATTATTTTGATCTATTTATTATCAAAACTGACAGCTATCTTTATCTCTTCTTTCCTTCACTTGTCATACTGCTGTAACATGGAATAATTTGTCCAAATTCGAAAACATTCAAACCAAATATATGTATCTTACCATCCCAGGAACATAATAAAATAATAATTAATAAACTGCAGATTAAGCACCCATGTGCCATGTGCCATAGTGGTCCGATACACTAGTCCACTACTACAGGGACTTATGTTTGAGTTTCATCAATGCACTCCAGCTGGGTCAGGCTGGTTGTGTCTAAGGGAAGAGAGGCTAGTTATGGGATCATCCACAGCAGAACGTTCTACTCAGTCATATGATGATCTGGCATTCCATCTAGAGAATGCTTATTCCCACATCTTGTATTCTCTGGGGATAGCCTCTGTATATTGTATGTAAAAATACATAAAATAAGTTAAGAAACAAACTTCTTAAGGAGTAATAAACTTCCTAGATTCCCAAATTCCCCAGATTCCTAACTACTATCTCAGCTCCCTTATCCACAAGTATTTAATCATTTTTTCTCTCCATCTGTCCATTAGTTTTTCCTCCATGTCTCAGTTTCGCTTTCCATGGCCAAATCATATTATGCAGGGAATGGAGACATTGTGTGTTTCTATTGCAGGGAAATATGAACCTATAATTAGGAACATGTTGCATCACTGTGTCTGCATTTAAGCTTCCTGTATTACTCATCATTTAGCAATGTTGAGTCTGATCACTCCAATGCCAGTTTTTTATTTTAGTACAGGTGTAACATTTAATTCAATATTTATTGTTACAGAACTCCTAATCTGGAAGACTGATGTAATGTTGTCCAATCAGTGCTGCACTAGTTCATCAGTGTTAATTACACTGCTGTTTTAAACACTAAAGGCTTTGTAAGAAAATATTACATTTTACCAAAATTAAGCTAATTCATGCTAGCATGACTATGATATAAAACTAAACATAAACACACTCTGCTACCCAAAATCTTACTATCAAACGTACCACTATAATATATGGGATATTTGAACACAATTTCCAAACCTCTGACTCCCTTTATAATATATGACATTCAGAATAGCATCCAGAAATTTTTTCTCAGAAATAGAATACAAAGCTGTGACATTGTGAAATAGCAGACGGTGTTCAAAACATAATTTCGCCTTTACCGTTGCTTTCATAGCAACAACCTTTAATTATGCAATAATCTGTATCACAAATAATCTAGGCATACACACAATGGGTAGTACACATTATGAGATACATGAAGGGGTAGTGAAGTGAAGGCCAACATATATTGTGAGGGATAATCAAGTCCCCTTGGCCACTGCATTATTCTGCTGCTACGAATGGTATGTAAGGAGCCCTTAGTATGCCTCAGCATGATATACAAATATTCACATTCACAATGTAGTTAACACCTGTCTACGTTCCAAGTCCACCAATAGAAAGCAATATGTTTTCTGGGATTATACATTATGACTTCTATACCCTGTGAAATACAGTTAATTGAAAATAGATTTGCTAGCTGCACTGCATGAGTTAAGTTAACCAACCTTGTTTTTGTGTTGTCATACTTATGTTTCATTTCATCCTAATTTTAATTGGTCAGCTGCCACTAGCCCATGTAGATAATCAGTTACAACTATCAATTACCTGTCATTGCAAGGTAAGGTCGCATTTTCGGAAAATATGGCATGAACCTAGAGGGTAATCCCTTTGGTCTTTGTCTGTCATGTACACTCCAGTAATCAAATAAACTTGCTCTCTGTATCCATCCCTCTCTCTCTCTCTCTCTCACACACACTTACACAAGCAGTCTCTCTCCCAGGGCCGACAGCATCTGTTTGAAATCTCGCACACAAAATGATGACATAATGACTTCTAAATTGGCGGAGTGTGAGCTTGGGGTCGACAGTCTTTCTGTTTGATGTGTCGATGCTAAATGTACTGTTTTACATTTACAGATTCAGTTATATGTACACCCACCCCTGCTTTCAGCTAGTTATTACTACACAGTTTTGAGGAAGTATAAAGAGTATATACAAATGACTGGGATATCAATATTTGATTCAGAATTTGATTCAGTAACCTTTTACATATTGCAATACATATTAGCCATAACAGAGAAGGGTATGGGGTAAATAGGCTGTGGACAAATATTGCACACCTGGGGGTTGTGACAGAGAAAGTTGAATCAGAGTATTATTTACTTTGTTTAATAAAGTAATAGCTTTCATATTCTCTGGTTTAGGTCATATGTATGTAAGCATACCAACAGCATACATATACAATTTACCATGTGAAAAAGAACCTACATTGTCATTCTAGGTGAAATAGGTAGTCACTGACTAAACAACATTTTGACAATACATAGCCTGACAATGAACAAAATAGTTTGTTTTCTGTAACATGCTACTTCTGTTTGTCATATCGATCACAATCGAAATAAATATATATATATATATATATATATATATGTAAAGATAGATAGATAGATTTTTACTGGTACACCTTCGTCTCAGCCTAAACGGTTAGGTTAGGAGCAGCAAAATTACTATTTAAAAAATGCCTTATATTTCTATCCTTGTGGAAACATTTGGCACTCACAATAAAATAAACACATGCACAGACACACTTGATTTCAACCTGGCGAATTTCACAGCAAGGAAGCGAGGAAGAGATTACAGAGTAGCTGGCCATGAAATGCAGCCGTGCGGCACCAGCGAACACTTGTTAGCGTTCCAGATTGGTTTATTTATCCTCTGTAATGGTGCTGAAGTGTGACCACAGGTCTTCAGGTTAATTTTAGAAATCATATTGAGGCAGTGACCTGCCAAAAACAACTAACTGGCCTTCACCTCCCTTTGCTAACCATGTTAATCCATCAGCGTCAGTCGTGGTTTCAGTGTATTTGCCTGCAAGGCACTAGTCTGAATAATGCATCCTATGAATAAAACACACTTAGGCACAAACACATATTGAATAATTCACTTTTCAGAGGTGGATATTAGCTGCAATATCACTGCACAGCACTTTCACTGGCTATTTTAGTTCTCCAATAGTGAAGTTCGTTTACCTTTATTTCCAAATGGTGATGGATAGAATGTTAAAAGAGTAACACATTGGTGTGATTGATCCACAAGTAACTATATTTGATCTTTTTGCAACTAAAATCTGCTATCCAAGCCAACTTCCACTGAAAAAGGTGGCAACCCAGTAAAGTGAAAAATATGGTTATCAAATTGGACATACAGTATAATCAGAATTATAGGAGCTGCTATGCAATGTTTAACTTAAGCAAAATGTCCGACACGGTCTTAGTTTTAACATCTTCCACTCAGTAGAATATGAACAAATATAAAACAGCAGTCTTTTTTTATTTCCAATAACTTATGGTTGAATCTTGTGAATCTCCTAATATGTAGCTAAGTAACACACTACCTTTTAGACCATAGTGGTTTGGTTTGTACTAAATGCCAGATGGGTATTTATGATATACAGGTCAGAGGTACAGAAACACTTTTGTCAGTGTGAGAAAATGGAGAGATCTTATTTAGGCCATGTGCATAAGTATAAGTGCAAATCTTACAGACTCAATTGAGAAGCATCACACATATTTTGCACTGTATTCATTAAATATGTGTTGCTTGTCTAATCTCAGAGTCTGTCACATTAGCTTTACAAGAACATGTTTTGAACTCTCAGTATAGTTGTAGGAGCAGAAAAAATACTTCAATGGATACCCAAACTAATCAAAACAAATATTCTTCAGAAATATTTACTTACTGAAACCATCTTTAAAAACACTAAACATATTAAAACAACTTCTTTTGGTATTTGGTGACTTGAACAGGACTTAAAGGTTACATATTAGGACTTGACTTGTGACTTGAATCAGATTTGCTTGTGTTGACTCTGGACTTAAGTATCAAGGCTTACCTACTACATTCAGCATAGTAACTTGTTCCCACCTCTGTGGGCATATCTTCATTGCATTGGTTGCACTGGTTGTGTTTATGCGCAATAAAGTTATTCAGTTCAGTTAAATTAAATTCAAAACTTAATGCTAAGGTACTAGTCAATGTTGGCTATACTACTAGCATTTGAAATTTTTATGCAAGTGCAGTCCAATTAAGGTGTATGAAAATGCATGAGGTAGATGCTCTTAACAAGCAGACTTGACAAATTAATCAAATTTCCGGCTGTATGGGAATATTGCTAGGCACTGTGTTCATCTAAGATCTCAGGAAACTTCACTGAGGACTGCGTGCAAGGTGTGGTTTAAACTGGAGGAGGTTCTGAGTTGGTGCTTCTACTGGTGCTTTTATTATGCAGGAAAGGCACCTAAGGATTAGGTGACAGTAAATGTGAAAAAAATGCCTGCATTGAGCTGCTTTTGCTGGTTTTGCTTGTTTTTTGCTTGTTATCTTACATAAATAAAATAAAAAAATCCTACCAGTGTAGTGCAAGATGACAAATCACACAATCACAGAACTGCAAATGTGAGTAAATAGCATAATGAACATTCACGGAAACAAGACTTAACAATCAAACCACAGCTGTTATTCATGATCATGATCAGTTTTGGACACAGGTGACTATTTTTTTCCTGTGAGCTTATTACTGTAGCTAATTAATGATACAGTAACCATACATGTTTCATGGTTCTGTTTTTGTTTTTCACAAAAAGTTGCAGTTAAAAAAACAACTTTATTAAAAGATTAAGGGTTTCCCTCATGTCCCCACAAGTTAAAATGATAAATATTTCTGTGAGACATTTGGTCCTTGCAATGATACACACACTTACATACATATACACACATTGAAAACGTGTTTTGAGGACTTTCCATAGATATAATAATTACTGTTGCTAATAAATGTTATACCTACACTTCCCCTAACCCTAACATTAACTATAGTAAACTGATACCAAATTTTAGCTTTTTTGCTTGTTCAAGCTATAAAACAATTTTTTCCTCGTGTGGACATGGCAAATGTGACTACAAGTCAATAATGTGAAAAATGTCTGATCCTCACAACATAGCATAAATATGCCACACAACAGTACACGCATGAACACAAATCTAACACCTAATTTTCGAGCTGGGAGTTTTTAAAGCAAAGTGTACAAATAAAGGCAAGCTTTTAAAGGCACATTTCTAATGATATGCTTTCGTGAAAGATGTTCACAGGCTTTCAAAACATTCAAGTGCTTCTCTCTTTTCTCCTACTAATGAAAGACATCCTGCATAATGAAGAGCTCCTAAACCAGATCACAAACTGCTTTGCAAATGAGTCAACGCATATGGTGCATAAAACATAGCTAGACATTACTATTGATTTCCATTGCTTTTCATGTCTGTAGTATCTCAGAATCCACATACTCAAATTATGATTATTACTGACATGTTTCAGTGGTGATAGCTATCCAATGCATAATGTGTATAACAGTTCATTTTAGTGGATGAAATAATTTTTCGCTATTTTAGTTTGTGAAATTATTTTAAAGAGCACCAGGTATGACTGGACCTGATCTTATGCATCCATGACCATACTCCGTCCTTGTAAAATATTTATAGAAAAACTACTCATGTCTTCTCATTTTTTTTGGGTGAAACAACAGATACATAAGCAGTGGCACATGAGTGGTACATCATAAGAACAAGCAGAAAAAAATAGGACAATTTTGTTAGATGTATACTGCTCACACAAATTAGGGGATACTACAAAATGATATATCCCTTAATTTTTGTGAGCAGTGTAATTTCCTTATGAAACTTGCAACAAATCTACTGTTTAAAAGTGTAAGTGATTTATATCATATAACGTGAAATGTAAAATATACCTGATATAATCAATTACTATCCAGCACCAAAAATTGCAACTTAATATATGAGTCAAGAACAAAAAAGATAGCATATTGATATCATATACAGTTGGTTCTTTTATACAGATTGGTTATTGTGTATACCAATAATCTATGGATGTTTATTCAGATATGGATGTTTATTCTTTCTTTTTCTCAAATATTTTTAGTCTACAAAGGTTGGATTCTGCAAGTCCCACATACAAAGGGCGGACTATACATGAGTGGTATGGGCTACACCATTTGTACTGCCAGCCTTCTTATTTACTGATCAAATGATATTTTGCTTTAGGGCAGTTTTAAATATACTTTTCGAACTAGAGCTATAGTTTTCGAGAGATTAGCTTTTAGATTTTATTTTACTCTTTTCTTACAGCTCTGCAAACAAGCTCAACAAAAGTAGCAAAGTTTTATCGAATTTAAATTTTATCCTATATATGTATATATGTGTGTGTGTGTGTGTGTGTGTGTTTGTATACATTCAGTAACTTGTCCTGATTGTAACTAACCATGTTTAGAGCTTTAGCATGATGCTACTGATGCTTTTACATGATGCTACAACACTGCCATTGTCACACTCTTACACAAACAGCCAATGACATAAGATATTCAATGGATTTTAGTATTATACAATATCTACATTGTCTGTTTTTTTTTGCTGTCAACACAGTCATCAAGAACCCAGCTCACACAGAATGGAAAAAATTCATAAAAAATATATATTTAGCCCAGATTTGTCTACACTTCATTGAAAAACTTATGTACTATGCCATCAAGAAACCTTAAACATCTGGCATATTACAGTACTTCTCATTGATGACACATCACACACTCACCAAAGCGCAGTAGGTCTCAGGAGGGTCTCCACAAGTGATGTCAGGAGGGTCGAGGGTCACTTTCAGATACTTGGTCATATCAGCAGCCTCTGGCTGGCAGGCCATATAATCCCAGGTGAGTCCTTCATCTGTGTAAACCTGCGACTTGCACATATCGTAGTGGCCCCAAGTGGTAGGGTAGTGCTGCATGGCCAGGCTGAAAAAAGATGGCCACATCGCCTGTAGGGTCACCATCAACCACACGCGCATCTTTGCCTGGTTGAAGGACAGTGGGTGGAATAATAAGCAACTGGAGATTGTATGTAAATGGATAACTTATAAAAATAGCTGAACATTAACAAGTCAAAGGTGATCATGGCAGCTTACTTTGTTCTTTATATGGGTCCACTGGGATAGCCGAGTGAGATACAGAGAGCGAAACGCTTGAAATGAGGATGAGTCGTCTTCTATGGCCTGCCGTTTCTGATAGACAGCAGTCTTAGATTTGCTTCCTGTCAGTCATCTTTTTCTTCCTGTCCGTCATTCTGTGATGAGAAAAGAGAGAGATGAAAGTGAGAGAGCAGCAAGTTAATAGTCAGAGAGACCACATGGGGGGTCTTATACACCTCCCAGAGAAATCTCACATTTCAAAGAGGCCATCAAAGAGAATGTGATCCTCAGCTTTCACATTACATGCACCATTCCTGTCCATGGCTATCCATCAGGCACACACAAACAGCTCCACCTGACACCAAAATGGAATTAAGCCTGCATCTACAGTATGTAATAGGTCTTGCAAGACCAAGGGAGATTTGAAATAAAAATAAATTTCTTTTTATTCCATAAATGATAAGTCCTTTAATAGAGGGCAAATCCACAAGGTTACATGTGCAAAAGTTACTATAGTAACACGACATCTGGCTGCTCAGGAGCTACACACACATCATTCACAAAAGGCAAACAGAAAAGTTTTTGATGGAAATTTCTAGGATCAAAATGTTCTTTAAAAATGTTTCTTATACAGTTGGAGTTTATTTATCAGTCCTGGGGGCTCATTGCATTGTATTCTGCCTAATTCTACCAAATTTCAGCTCCTCAGTTGACCAAGCCGTTTTTGGATTAAAATGCATATACATACTGTAAAAGAAAACACAAATCTGAGGACATCAGAAATGACATGCCTGCTCTACAGTAATCAGTCTTGTAGTATATAAATGAGAAAAGAAAAATTGTCACACCCACCCTGATATTGCTCCTGTTACCCCTGTCTATATACATTCTATCAGTGTTGTAATTTTGGTTGTATTAACTTGTTTTCGCTTTTTCTTGTTCTTTTCAACGTTAACTTTTTTATAATGATTATTACACTTTTTCCCATGGTTTCTTATATTTAGTGTTTGTAACAACTAATCCTTTATTAGATGATTACTAAGATATCTGGAATCAAACCAGGGATTACTTGAGTTTTGAAGCAACAGCATTAACCACACATTTGTTTATAATACTGAAATAATTAATCAAATAATGGACAGTATCCTAAAAATATAATCCCAGACCTTAAATTGCTCTTGGCTACAAGCGTATAACTAAGCTGATAAATACTAATAAATGTCTGCATTGTTTATCAGATTAGCGGAACAATTTGGTCTGCAAACTGCTCAGTATCAGCATTGGCTTGTCTTATCAATATGAAAAATAATGGTTACAGATTAGAACATGTAAATAAATTGCCCCTTGTACAGCTAAATGTGTATTTATGTTAATATATTGCTGTCACATGCAATGAGCTTATTCGTGTGTGTGTGTGTGTGTGTGTGTGTGTGTGTGTGTGCGCGCATGTACCCTGACTACTATTCTACCCATACAGCACCCTCCAAAAGGTCTTACATAGGGTAGACCTACTAATTGCTACCCAGTTTAATGTTGTCAGTGATTATTTTCTATTCTCTGGATTGTCATTTGTAATTAAGCTGAAATGTCTTGCTATTGGATAAAACTTACAATAGGCTGTTAAATATCAATTGTCATTTAACAATCCATTTTAAGGTAACAACTGCAATTAGCAGCCAATAAAAATCTAAAAGTTTTTATCAGGCATGTAATTTGAGCCTTTGGATGGTGAACATTAGGGCTGTGAATCTTTGGGAATCTCACGATTCGATTCAGAATCGATTCTTGGGGTCACGGTTCGATTTTTTTCCGATTCAAAAACGATTCTCGATTCAAAACGATTCTCAGGATCTCGGGATCTACTACAGTCTGCT
>JAUZSU010137214.1:0-15933 GCA_034780255.1 Parotocinclus maculicauda | reverse complement strand
CACACACACACACACACACACACACACACACACACACACACACACACACACACACACACACACACACACTAAGGGCAACTTTAGAGACACCAATTAACCTAACACGCATGTCTTTGAACTGTGGGAGGATGTAGTAGTATTGTATTGTAATACAAAGTAGTATAGCAATAGTATTGAAAATACAACCAAATAGGTTAATAGAGAATATAAACTATACTATATGATAATACTGAAAATAATTAAAATGTTGAATAAAATAGCTGAAAAATATGTATGTTGCACTATCACAGTAGGAATTTGTTATGGGTCAAATTTTATAAATGATACAAAGATAAGAGTTACTGTATTGCACAGTATAGTGCTGTACTAAATGTTTTCAGACTGTGTTTTAATTAATATTATTATTTACAATAATACAATCTCTGTTTAAGTTAATCATTAAAACAATTGTGAAGCAAACTGCACTAGAGACATCAAATATGGGGTTGTGTCTAAAGTATTATGGTCTGGAGATAATGGTGTTTTTTAGTATTTTCCCCATTACTGATATAAATATGTAGTTAATATTTAAAAAAAATCCTCAGGGACAATTTACAAAACTACAATGCTTACAAAACTTAGGGGATATTACAAAATGAATATGAAGCAATTAAAAAAATGTTTTATTGCATTAAAGTAGAAAGCAAATTAAAAGTAAACGAAAGTTGTTTGATTATGCAAATGAGATGCAAACTCAGTTATCGTGATTGAGTAGAAAGTGATATGTTCATGGGGGTGAACAGAGCCATGTTAAACTAGATGAGAGTACCCCACATTGACTGTTCGGTAGGGTGCATGGTCACCCAAGACTGCTAAAACACAGTGACAGTGATGGGGCATGGACAGGATCTGATAGTCCTGTATGTCTTGTGGGATCCTCTTTATATTCATTTTTAAATATAACATCATTTTTGTAAGCAGTGTTAATCCACCTATTTGGTGACCTCATATGCTGGGTAGTCCAGTCTCACAATCAGTGTCAGATCCAGGCAGGACAGCCAAGCAGAGAGGAAAGATTGCATCCTGTTGACAAAGGCAAAGTTATACGGACAGGCACTAGTTCAGGGTGTGTACCCGCCTCCTGTCACCGGTCGAGTGGAAACAGGCATTACAGCTATTGTTCCTGTCTTGGCTAGCTCAGTCAGTAATAGCTCGAATAGATTACCTTCTTTCATAGGCTGATACTACACAAATACACCCATTAACACACACACACACACACACACACACACACACACACACACACACACACACACACACACACACACACAGCTAGGCGATGTGATGTGATGCGAGAAGAATGTCAGGAAAAGCAGGCTGTTCCAGAAGATCTGTGGTGGTTCACACCATCCTAAAACAGAATCTTAAATACATAGTCATCGTGGAGAACATGGCTTGCTTGCACAGGTCCCTGACTTCATAAGGCCTACTGTAGACCAAGCCATACAATCCAAAATCTGATGTCTTCATCAAAGTACCCAGGCTGTTGTAACAGGAAAGAAACTATATACTAATACCCATGATAGTGCATTTCCATGGGTGGTTATGAATACTGTAGAGAAGATGTGTGATTCATCTTGTAATGATTATGACCATGAGTGTTGGATTCTCAAACGTAATCAAACACAGCTTCTATTAAACACTAAGCAATGTGTGTGTGGTTTGATGTGTGTTTTTAAACTTCATCACCTGTAATAAAATCACAGTAACACACAACCTTGAGTGACTTATTGCTTTCTTACATGTCTACAAAAATAATTTGATTAAATACATCAGTGTTTAGGAAATAGATGGGTTATTAATAATGAATTAATAAAAGTCAATCATTTGCATTCCCTCTTAATCTCATTTAGGGGTTTAGCCAGCCAACACTTAAGATAGGAACCAACCTCAGAGAGGGCAACAATGCTTTGCCATTTTTGTGAATTAAAAAAACAGTTTTCTTAGAGGGGACCAGCAAAATATCTCCACAATTTGGACATTTGGTCCTCACAATGTAATACGCAAAAAATTGTAAATCGAATCCTTCTGTTTCAGGACCTCAATAAATCCATAGTGTATACGACAGTGTATGCATTAACTTATTGTTTATTGAGTTATATTGTTTACTTATGCTTACTTAAACACAATATTAAGCCATACAAAAACAATATATTAATGAGAAAATTCACATATTACTCATATGTATAATATAATATATATATATTACCCATATTTCAGTGTTTTGTCTTTTTAGGTGATACTTTGGTTTTCATTGATGTTTGGCTATTATCACTAACCTACTTAGGACCCATGGTGACTTATTTGCACTAATATATGTTAAAGATAAAACACACACACACACACACACACACACACACACACACACACACAGAGATCTGAACTGAGTGAGAGCGATTGTTTTGGCTCAAATGGGCATACGAGTTACCTGTGTCATCTCATACGTGTTGCTGAGGTATGATGGAAATTTCAGATTTGATATGTTTAAAAATACTTAATACAGAATCCAGTTCTGATGAGTTAGTCACAGGTGTGTTTCAGTCAGTGAACAGTTTCAACCAGAGGTCTTCCAGTTACAAATGAGCCACACCTTACAGCCATTTATAGACAAGTAGATGAATTGATTAAATACTTCTTTTAGTTCCAACCTCGGCACTTTGTGGGTAAGCCTGGATAACTCTAATTCTTATCTTATAGAGAGCCCAATAATATTTATATTATATTTGAGTATTATATCATGGAATTTGTGGCCAAACATTGGGGTGGCACTGGTTAAACGCGGACAGTGCCTTTTGGACAGATTGGGCATCAAGCACATGGCTTTGGGGAGTTTGGTGCTTCCAGAGTGACCCCTGCTGGCTCTGTAATGTAAATGTAATTAAACCTGTACCCTGTATTTACCAATATGATTGTGGTTAATAGTCATGATTTCACTATGGAGCAACATATCCATAATCATTTCAGCAAGTATCATGTGAGTAGTTCTGAACAGCACTGCTCTCAGTTGTGCCAGTGGGTATAAAGTGTAGAAACACAAACAGCAACAAGAATATCAGACTTAATTTCCATTCTGTGCTCCACGTGAACAAATGGCACTCCTTATTTGGCAATTGCAACTTGCAACTTACGTTCAACGTCAGAGAGAACACAAACCAGAAAGGTTCTGTTTGGTGCTCTTTGGTAAAAAATGGTAAATCACTTGTGGCCCTTTGTGGAAAATTCTAGTAACATATATTCAGCAGAGCAATCTATCAGCTAAGTTTTATATCAGATACACAATGGATCGTGTGCTAACAGCTAACCAGTGAATGTGAGATTGAGACTGAGGCGTAAAAAGCTTTACCTTGCAGCTGTGGCAGTAGCTCTCTCCATTTTTCCCAGGAGAAAGGATAATCTCCCCTGTTGGAACCAGCTGAATCTTCAGTTCCATCATGGTGTCTGTGATCCCGTGCCCTAGTTGCTGACTGGGGTGGCGCTCGTAGGTGCACCACCGATGGTCCTCTGTGGATGCAGCAGATCAATTTGATGCCAACTCACAGAAGAAGTAAATGGAGAGAGAGACGAGATTAGTTACCTGGAGCAGTGAGAAAGCTAATGCGAGTTTCCTCTAGAACAGGAGTATAAGGGGAGGTGATAGATATGGTGGGATGTCCTGGAGCCTTCCTGAAGCTACCCCTGGGTTTTATAATTAATTTTCCTGCTCTCCAGGCTGCTCTGGATGGAGAGGGTTTGCCGCCAGGGCTTCCTCCAGGCATCGGCATCCTGCCCGCGGCATTCCTAGAGTAAGCTCTAGAGGAAGGCGCTCCACTTCCCTTACCCTTACGTGGTAGGCCTACGATATGCAAACACGTGCAATCGTCATGTTTGTCAGTATGCTTTGCATAAACTTTCGCTTTCGCCGGCACCAGTGGCTGAAGGTACAATTTTCATGGCCGTTGGAAGGAACGGCAAGGAAGAAGGAAGAGAAAGGAGAGAATTTAAAGTCCACGAATTTCTGCTTTACAGTTGGGTGTGAATGCCTTCGAATAAACATCCCTGCTGACCTTCAACACCGCTGCCTGACCTATATGTTCCTGTTTGTTCCTGACCAGCATATCACACCCAGCACAACTGATTAGACTCCTATTTTTAAATTCATCTAAACATAAATTATACATAGTGTGACGCTTGTGCAGACTTGCGTCATATCAGTAGGGACAATGCGCAAACAATTTACAAGGTATTATGTTGCCAGCGTGTGTGTTAGTCAGCTTTTACTCAGCTCACTTAACAATGGAATGTGGTCAGCAACAATTTAGTGAATTTTATTTTATGGTTTGGCAAAGAAAAGTCAACATAATAGCTACAAAACAATATTTGATTTGACCAAGCTTCCATCCAAGCCCCACCCTTCAATTCTTACCCCCTACCCTCTTCCCAAATCCATACCCTGGTAGACTTTTATATACGAGTTACATAAAAGGAAGAATAATAAATAGGTTATTCAAGCTGGTAAATGTCATAACCAATTAAATCAATGAATAATATTAGTAATAATAATTTATAACTTAACAGGTAGAAATAAGAGTAGAAATAATGTAAGTTTGCCAACTGTGCTATCTTATAATGTTTACATAGCCTGAGGCTACGGGGGATTACAACGACTATACATAGATTGTGTGTGTGTGTGTGTGTGTGTGTGTCTATTCTTGTCAGTGACAGGTGTGCCAGTGAAGCAGCATTTTAAAATATAGCATATATAAATATATCAGCATTAAAAGAGGAAATTACACATCCTATGACCTGTGACACAAATGAAAAACGAATGATTTTCGGGCATCAACAGGATGAAGCAGTCATTGTGCCAGTTTGAGACTGGAAAATGTTAGCATGGCATTCAATACACACCATTTAGAAACAGATAGCTATGAATAAATAAACAGAATGTTAACTTAGTTGTTCACATTTATTTTACTTTACAATACTTTAAGTTACATTTTAAAACCTATACAAATATATGGGCATATACAAATATATACTGGAATCAAATCTCAAATGCAAAAACAATAGACATAGTTATCCCTAGTTTATTTAGGAACAAATGTAGCAGTAGTAGCAACATCAGACATATATAAAGTAATTTTACAAGCCTATACTTCATTTTCTAATTGACTTGGGGAAACCTTGCGTTGGGGTTCGAGTCACTGTAATTCGTGTTGGTTTTGTTGGATTTAGAAAACCTATGTTCACATTAAAACACATCAATCTAATTAACCATACCAGATAACATGAATACATGAGAATAACCAAGTCAAAAACAAAAATCAGGTTTTGAGCAGCGTAATAGATAACGTGGTGATTGTTACTGGGTAATAATTCTGGGCATGTAGGTATAAGGACGCGACATAACTAACACATAGTATACACAGCAGCCCTTTTTTGGCTTTGAGGAGACTGGGAACTTAGCCCAGATACATGTATAGGGGTTCAGGGAGGTCCTTCACCACTTAAAGTTTTAATACATAGGGTTTGTCTTTCTTTTACCAAAAATAATGCAAAAGTGTGTCAACTACACTGAGTGTATTTTGTATAGAGTTTGTATAAGTGATATAGCATATGAGTGATATAGCATACATGCACACACACACACACACACACACTTAAATATCTTACTATTTTATGAAAAACATGAGTAAAATTTTTAGTAGCTGTAACATGATTACAAAACAGCTACCTGTAATGTTTTCCAACATTTAATATACTTGTTGATTTTTGTGACACAACTAATACTATCATATAACTTACAGTTGAGCAGCTGAGAATTATGAACCACGCTCATGGACCTACATTGGCAGCTTTCCTTCAACCTTATAATCAATTGTCTAAGTCTAAGTTGTCTAAGTGCCAAGTTTTTATACAGTCAGTACAATCCATTCAAAAATAAACCATGTTGGTTTTCTGGCTCAGAGGTAAAGGGTTCGACAACTGACTGATGAATATCGTGTTTAACTTCAGTGTGTATTTATATAATGCTTTAAACAATAGTGATACAGAGATAATATCCCAAATGAGGTGAGAGTTGGAAGAAAAGCCCTTCTGATCTGCTTAAGCAAAAACCAGGGAGGAACTAAGCTCAAATGAAGAACTAATCCTCATATTAGTGAGACTGGACAACACAAGCTGTCATAAGTTCTCAGAATTCCTTGAATATCCAAATGGGAAATAATCCCCTAATTTTTGTGAGCAGTACATATATTCTATGGATCTACCAAGATACATCCTGAATCTACTTAAACTTCAGCTGAATCGTATGAGTCACCTCATAATAATATATTCAGTTCAGTAGCTTTTTTAAACTAAATCATCTTATTAATTTTATAGTTAATTCATTAAACCAGCTCGTAATAGATTTGTGTATCCACAACACTGGGCAGCACTGAATCCATGAGGTTACAGACTTCTCAAGGCCACCTTTTAAAATAGTGCTCACTAGTAACCGGAAGATAAAAAAATACCACAAGTTGGATATGACAGATCACCCATCAGAGAAAGACTGCATATCTTCTACAGGAAGAAGTGCAGTGAATGTGCTTCCTGCCCTTTCCCCTCCCTTTTTTTCCTTTTTTCCTAAATACGAATCCAATCTTACACAGAACATTTAAGCTCAGCAACTGATCATTTGTTGGCTGACACAAAATAAACAACACTATTTTTCTTAATTGCAGGAAAGATTCATTATTTAGGGCGTACCTATCAAATCATATAGGGTTTTCGCCCCTTACCTTGGCTTCAACTTCATTAGTATAAACTTTTATATAGTTAGTTACACTTTTGCAGTTATACATGTAACCCAAAGCAAAGAACACTGATCAAAGGCTTAAGGGGCCCTGGTTGGACCACCAGTCGATCGCAGGGCCAGGAGCAGTCAGGAGATATCTATCATACCATGTTTGTAAGGTCTAACACAGAACTGCTGTGTCAACAAAGCAACTTTAATTTAGCAACTTTAATCAGTTCTGTTAAAGTTGAAAATGTATTTTATTAACAAAAACTAATTTGTTTCTTTTCCTGTACTGAATAAATGTAGAATAAAGGACCATATTCTCTCTCAATTTGTTTAATGACCAATAGCCTAGTGCCTAACAATACTGTATTGTATATTTTTACAAATAATAAGTATATTATGAAACTATACCTATAGCACCTATCATTTGTTTAATTGTACTGGGAGATCTGATTTGCCAACTTACATCAAAAAGGGTTGAAAAAGCCAAATCCTGTCTTCAGTCCTCAATACTTAAGCTTTCATATTACTTTCTGTGTACTGAACTGCCAAATGAAGCTGATGGCAGTCAAGCATAATTTCTACCCGCTAGGATTTATGCGATTTATGTGATATGGATTTATAGGTCATGTAGCCATGGTTAAGCTGAACTAACTTTCTATTTGTTGTGTGTTCCACTGTAAAAGATATAAATGCTGTTAGTTATACAATACATGCTGAGTTCATAATCATTTCTGATTCAGCCCTATGCTGCCTTTTGTTATGCTGATGTGTGGGTGCTAAGTTCATGGGTGCCAGAGCTCAGTTTAGAGATGTAAACCCTGTATAACTCCAACCATCCATTATCTTCCACTTAATCCACATGAGATCAATCCATCTCTAGGGCACACACACACAGTCACAAACTAAGGGCCACTTTAGAGACACCAATTAACCTAGCATGCATGTCTTTAGACTGTGGGAGGAAATCGGAGTACCCGGAGTAAACCCTCACAGACGCAGTAGACTCCACACAGAAAGGACCCCGCTCCACCCTAGGATTGAACCCGCGACCTTCTTGCTGTGGTGCTGCCCACCGAGCCACCATGCTGCCCCTGTATAACTCCTGAATGAAATTCATTAAAAGTTAGCCTATTGCTTTCTTTATATTTAAGAAATCATAATTTAGTTACGTCAAAGGTTTTTTTCTCTTGTAATGTGCCCATTTCTCAAAAGTGAGACCACAGCTGAGAATGTGTAAGGGGAATGACATCCTGTTTAGGAAAGGCAGCAGCAGCTGAAGGGAAATGAGAAGTAGAATTTTGTCAACTGATGAAAAGGTCATTACTTAACATTAAATTCTATTGAGAGTAAAGAGTTATTGACTGAATTACTCTAAATATACTGCTCACAAAAATTAGGGGATATCCCCAGAATGAAATATATGAAATATGATGTCTTAAAGCACTTTTGTAAATCACTCTGGATACTGTAAATATAAATGTAAATGTAAATATCCCATAATGAAATATCCCCTATTTTTGTCAGCAGTTTAGCTATTTTAATCAGTACTGGAAGTATAAAACACTTTACTGGCATTCTTTTTTCACTGTACATTTTTAGATAAAACAAGTAAAAAGTTTGACTACCAACATCCCAACACACTAATCTCTTTCCAAACAGAGACCTCGAGCTCGTTTTGTACCATCAAAGCTTCCTGAGGTTTTCCTGAGTAAAGTGTCTGAATCAGTGTAACAGGATTTTTCTCTTTCTGTTGACTTTGCTTAAAATGGACCAACGTGAATACAATTTTCAAATGGATTAAATATGTATTTTAAATACTTGTAACTGCTTTTACTGTGTGCAACGTTCTAATTCAGACTTTAATGTAAATTACAATGCTGTATCAACGGTCATCTTCAACAACAGCGCCATCTGCTGTTGGTACAATTACATGACAAAATTAATTTGGCTTGTCAATGCCAAGGTACTGTTTTTCGTGTTGATCTTATTAAAAGACCATGTCTACTTCTTTTATGAATGCTTTGGTAATAATAATAATAATAATAATAATAATAATAATAATAATAATAATAATAATAATAATAATAATACATTTTATTTATTAGCGCCATTCATGACAGATTCCCTTACATCAATTAAAACAAAATACAGTAAAATATCGCAGTGTAAACAAACAAACTGAAAGTTTTAAATGGAATAATTCAGTTTAAAAATGAGTTTTGAGAGCAGCTTTGAATTGTGTAAAAAATAACCAATAAAAAATGGTATGATTGGTCTGTGGCACTGAACTACACAGACCTTAACTGATGGACACTGACTGGACTGTTAGGCCTCAACCACAGAGAAACCTTTTTACTAAGAATAAAAAGCATAATTCAGGAGACTCTCGGAACTTCGAGGAGAGGTGAGATATCTATGTTATCCTGAAACCTTTTTGAAAGAACCTTTCCAACTATGGGTATTGGTGTAGAATTGGAAAGGTTACTGGTTATATCTGAACATGTGTATAGTAGTTACTCTAAAGTGCTTAATTAATTACACTTTAACACCTGAAATGTTACTTTTACATTGATGTTGAATTTCGTGTGTTAATCCAGCTGGAAAAGGGTTTATTTATTTAAAAATGAATTGACATAATATAAAGATGTACCAATGACTGAATGAATGAACGAACAATCTTCAACAGATAATCAGTCCCAGGTATATGAATTCAGAATTCCTCCTACAGAAGATCTCTTACACTGTTCACACAACATTATCGAACACATCATATGGGTCATATCAGTCACATACAATTTCTTCTGATGAATTTCTTTCCCATATATATATATATATATATATGCGACCCTCCCTAAGTGGGCCCAGAGTCGAACTCTGGAGCTTCTGGCAAAGCAGAAACATGTAAGTCCTACCCCCTGGTCCTTCAGTTCTGAGACCCTCAGTAAGGGTGTTTCTGTGCTTCCCATCCCAAGCCCCAACTCCAAACACTTCTCGGTCTCTCATGGTCCAGAACCTCTTGGTCTATCCTGTACGCCATACCTGTGAATGCAAATCTATCAATAGAACATTTATGGAAACCTACACACATGCAGGATCTAGACTTATCCTTTCGCTCTTATATACAGTAATCACTTATATACATTATATACTTATCATTTATATACATCATCATTACATTCAAATATATAAAGATTTATTCGATCCCAGCAACTCTTTCTTTATCAAGAAGAGTAGGACAATGATGGCTTAATGTTTAATGCATGGGTCTAATACTACTATGGCTCCAGACTTATGACTATTAGGTCGATCCATACTCCAAATCCATACTCTACTAAGCTGTTGCTATTGCACAAGTGAGAAAGACCCATAACTTTGAGCTTAACTGTAAGTATCTTTAGATATGAATGTCTGCCAAATACTGTCACCACAAAAATTCAACATAAAATCAGTTTATTTATTCAGTGCCAGTATATTTATATATTTATTTATTTATTTATTCAGTTCCAGTACATTTATTGAGTTCAGTATAAGCAAGGGAATCTCTTTTATTGGCAAATATCAGCAAAAGGGAGACTTAAGATATCTTTTCTGATTACCTATATGACCAACAAAGCTCCATAATCCTTGTTGGTCTGTGCACAGGAAACCCATGACACGTGTTTCCTCCAGCCTGGAAAAAGACTGTGTGTACTTCCTTCCATATTATGTTAAACAGACCTGTAGCTCTGAAAAAAGGGAACTGTGAACTAGTGAAAGTCATGACTGTTTAAGTCTGTTTAAGACCTCGTGTTAAATAATGTTGATGTAGTTCTGGATAAAGTAGCTGAGGAATGTCTGAGGATACTCTCTTAAAACACAATGGCTTGTTTTCCTTGGTCTTTGTTCGCAGTTCTTGCCGTTTCATGCCATCTCCGAGGTAAGTTGTAAATTATTTGCTGTTACATGTCAGTACTGATAGTAGCATGTGGATGTGTTTTTACCTCAACAACTTCATCTTTAGTGCCTTTAGTCAAAAGTATGTGCACGTGCTCCTTGTGAATATTTGTGAATACGTCAACATGTAATATGAAGACAAGATTATTAGCCAGAGAAAACACTGCAGATTATTTTCCTTCATTTATTCATCCTTTTATTTTTATACCCACAATTCATTCAGTTCATGGTTGCCGGAGCTGGAAACACGACAAATCACTGTTTTTAAGTTTTTAATTCACTTTTCAATTTGCAGTTTAAATAAGTAATCAAGATTTTTTTTAAAATATATTTTTATATATCCTGTAAGCATTTCTGGTTATTAAATTCTGAAGTTTATTTTGTTATTTTGTTATTCGGAGATTTAATTAAAATAATGAATGATAACGTTTATATTATTATTATTATTATTATTATTATTAATAGTAGTAGTAGTAGTATGTACTTCACACATACTACATTGTACCTTGACACCTCATGCCCCTGAATTTAATTAAATGGGTATGAAAATTAATGAATTATTATTATTATTATTATTATGATTAGTGGTAGTAGTCGTAGTATGTACTTTACACATACATTGGTACTACATTGTACCTTGACACCCCATGCCCCTGAATTTAATTAAGTGGGAATGAAAATTAATTAATTATTATTATTATTACTTTGTGCTTTAGCTATTTGTATTGTTTTTTCTAAATTAATCTAATTAATTGTTATAAACATTGTTGCTGTTGTTATTATGTGTGTCTTATTAAACGTATTATTAATACGTTTTAATTCTTTCTTTTTTGGTGTATAATAGTATTAATACGAATACTAACACTACTTATACCTACTACTACTAAAAATAATCACATATGTTGTACGCACTATTTAACAACCATTTAGTCAACATCTGTTCACTTTAACAACCGAGGTCTTAATAATTATAATTAATTAAAATAGAAAATTAATATTTTTTTTAATTCAAGATGCTACAGCCATAAACAGCTGGTCACCTCCAACAATTACATTAAATTATGTAAAATATTTAAGATATTGAATCTTGAGCAGGAAGTCCTTGGAGGAACATCATCCCCTGATAACTGAATGATGGAGGGAGTTACTGCACTCTGGCGTGGCCGGGGCATGATGGGACTGGTTTCTGTTGATTAAAACCACTAGAGTGATGCTGAGGTGGAGAAACATCTAAGTGTGTGATGCTGGAACTGGTACCAGAACATCAACATGTAGAGAAAAGAGAAAATGTAGTTACTTATTGGTTAGGAGCACAGAGTCTATTAATAGTCACTAACGCCATGCGTAGCATGAAACTCTGGTAGCATTAACTATAGCAGCATAGCTAGAAGGAGGGGAACCAGAGAAGAACCAGAAGTTAACACAGCCAAGTGGGATTATGTGAGAAATCACCAACCCACCTCCCCACCAATTAACAAACCTGAGTAATCAAACTAAGGAGGTAAGAAGACAGCAACCCAAAATCCCAGATTACCATAAATCTCTTGAATGTGAACCAGCTCTGCCCTGGTCAAGATCAGGAGGACCAAACACAGCCCAGCCAGCCCGCCCCACCAGACACTCCTGCCAATGGTCAGGGAATGACAAAAAAGTCAAAGAAGCCCATCATTTGTGTGTGCAACTACCTTACCGGTTGTGTGTTCACTTGCTCTAACTTGTTCTAACTATGGTGATGTGTTTAGAGACTTTTTGAGTATGTGCATGGCCTAGTGTAAGTAGTACTACTTTATTAATCCCTCCACTGAATCTCTCTAACATATAATTATTTAAACTGAAACAACAACAACTGACCATATATGACACATTTATATATTGTTTTAAAGCAGTTGTAATAATACAATTTATGTTTACATTACAATAACATAAAAAGATTCTATGACTATGGTAATGTCCGGTCACACATCCTGTTTCACAGAACGTAAAGGGGCTGCTAAATGGTGCATTCCTGTAATAATAATGAAAACATAACATTACAAATTAACCACGTTTTTTTCCTTGTCGTTGTGTTGTGGTGCCTATTCCTGGAGATCACATTGTAGGTGTGTAGTGTGCAAGTAAACGTGACAAAGCTGTGTAGCGGTCACCGTTGCAGTACTAATTAATACTTGTTTGTTATTTCAGTTTGTGACAGTGAGTGTTTGCCCTCAGTCCTTGCACACCGTGGAGACCTGTATGTACCAGAAGGGGGCATGGTTTCTCTGTCATGTGATGTTCAGCACTGTAAACAGAAAGGCTGGACAGGAGGATGGGGGATTACAGAAGACGGACATTTCACTCTCATCACCTCATCTTTACGGGTCCACCTGTCCAATCTCACCATTTCAGAAAACACTTCGCGCTTGCTCATCGTAATTCACAACGTCAACCAATCAGATTCTGGAGTGTATCAGTGCACAATCGACTGGCAGAACACAATCAGCCAAGGACATGTGACTTATATTAATGTGACTGCAGGTAACTGAATACCCTACGTACCATATCTGAGTCTCACTTTGTTTACTTTAACAATTTACTGCATGGGATACATTTAAACTGATTGGATTGGTTTTGGCACCACTGGTCAAATTACACGTTTTGTTAATTTTAGAAATGGAAACAATTCCAGGTGCCGCTCCAGATGTTGCACAACTGTGTTTTAAATCTAAAAACCACACCTCTGTGAACACCTCTTCTTATCGGCAGTCTGTCATTTTAGTCTCCCTCACTTGTGTGTACATTTGTGTAATAAAACTTTACATTAAGATTTGAAGAACACACTTTGTTAAGGAATCTAAAACAGAGGCCTATAAGGATGGAAAATAATATTTATACATTATTGTTCAAAAGTCTTAGGCCATAATATATTGTTTAAGTATAATGACATATATAATATATTGTTAACTATTGATGATTGGACCCCATAATTTCAAAATTTGGGTTTGTCACTCCATTATATTCTTTACCACTGATCTTGTGAGCTTTTTAGCCTTTTTACCCCGCTGGATGTATAATCTCTCTAACACATAACTATCTAAACTGAAACAACAGCAACTGACTATATATGACATTTATATATCGTTTTAATGCAGTTTTCTGTGAAAATGCAATTTATGTTTACATTACAATAACATAAAAAAAATTTGATGACTATGGTAACAACATCCTGCTTCACAGATCGTAAAGTGGCTGCTAAATGGTACATTCCTGTAATAATAGTTAATGGGTTTTTACCCCGCTTTCCTTCTGAAAAAGTGCTTTCTTGACTTCTACCCTTTCAAAAAACCCATTCCTGATCAAGCTTCTTCAGACTGTAGAAGGGTCAACATGCTATTTCTGATCATACTACCAGATGCAGCTCAGAGAAGGTCTCACTAAATAGTAATTTTTGTATGCAGTGTATTGTGACCATCCCTTAAACATGAGCAGCAGTAGCAGCAGCATCAACATCTGGCAGTTGTAACAGGATGCCAAGTTTACCGTTCAGCATTCTGCAGACGCTTGATCGGGATTGGTCTTTTACGAAGGGTAGTAGCCAAGAAACCACTTTTTTGAAAGGGGAACAGGGTAAAAAGGCTAAGACGTGCTAAAGCTCACAAATTATGTTTTGTGTCCAATCGTTGACAATATGTTACATATGACCATTAGACCATTGCTAAAACAACACATCTAATGGTGGCCTAATGGTGGCCTGGCTGGGCAAAGAACATGGTCAAGAATGGAGCCTTGTGGGAACAATGTCACTCCTGGGACACATTTTCAAGGCCAGTGGAGAATTAATGAATTACCTCTAATATTAGCTCAAATCATCATAGAAATGATAAATTGTTAATATATAAAGGAAAAGCTATCCAAAGGGTTATACTTACTCATTTAACATTAATGTATGTCTTTGTCTAGTTGGAGCAAGTAGATCCACAGAGAGAAAGCTTTCTCACCGGCTGCTGATATGCGGTGCTGCCAGTCTGCTTTTAATTCTCCTTTTCACTCTAACCTGCTTTTATGGTTCTGAGGACAAATCTGCACCTCCAGTTCCACCACATCCCCGAACCCGCTGTAAGAGCTCCTTTTGAAAGTACAATTTAAAGTTAAAGAAAGACCAGCACATCATGTAGCTTACAACCCAAAGAAAAACAAATCACACATTTGTTTACTGTATTTGTATCATGGCCATTTTGTGTTTCAATGATCTGAACATTTTCCATTCAAATCAATCCAGGTCATTTCTAACTCTATCTTCTCTTTTCTGCTTGTAGGCGCTCCTCGAGTGAAACCAAAAGCAGAAGTAAGGAAGTCACTTTCCTATATTTATTAACCTGTTTATAAGAACAGTTTTAAGTAACAAAAACAGACTAGTCGAATCATCCAATCATCAAATATATTTAGCATCTTCTGTCATTTTTTTCGTTAGCGCTATGATGAAATACAGCTAACATTTAAGCCAAGTTGAGAGTGAGGTCACCTAAACCTCCACAAACTAAACACCAACCTCACACCAGTTAACACACTGAAATGTCATTCATTCATTTATTATCTTCAGCTTAATCCACACAGGGTCATGGACCAGCCGGTGCTCACCTGGCAACTTTAAGAGCAAGGGCAGGAACAACCCTAGACGGGGCGCCAATCCATCTTAGGGCTCACACACAGTCACACACTATGGGCCACTTTAGGGACACCAATTAACCTAACACACACATATCTTTGGACTGTGGGAGGAAACTGGAGTACTCAGAGTAAACCCACGCAGACACGGGGGGAACATGCAGACTTCACACAGAAAGGACTCAGGCTGCTCCACCCTGGGATTGAACCTGGGACCTTCTTGCTGTGAGGCACCCACCGAGCCACTGTGCTGCCCAGTCAAATGTCATTAAGAAAAAGAAAAAGAAACCGAAACCAGCTGAACTCTTTGACTTTTCCAAAGATTAAAGACATGGGCGGTCGTTAAGAATGTTTAATACAGTGATTGTGGTCAGATTACTACGAATTACAAGCACAACAACTATGTAGTTGGCAGTTTATTATACATAATGGTGATGTGTTAATATAAGGATGACATAAATGTATAAGATTCATGTGCGATTAAACGAACATGCCCTATGTTACAAGATGGGACGTGCTATGTAACATATTAAATGTTTATTAAACCTTTATTG
>JAUZSU010137203.1:0-15933 GCA_034780255.1 Parotocinclus maculicauda | reverse complement strand
GCAGTTTTTCATACATTCCTCAGGCAACTGTTGACACATTTTTCTTTGCATATAGAAAAATGGAAAAATGTGAACACTTGAAGAAACATGTGATTTTGTTTTATTTAATTAAACAAGATAGCCAGAAAAGTGAACAATAATTCAAAGAAAGTTGGCCAATTGTGAAAATAAGATGCAAACTCAATTATGATGAAAGAGTAGCAAGTGGCATATTTATGGGAGTGAACACAATCATGTCAAACTTGACGAGAGTGACCCCATTGATTGTTCAGTAGGGCGTATGGTCACCCAAGACTGCCAAAACACACTGACAGTGATGGGACATGGACATAATCAGATTATCCAACAGTTCTTGTGGGACCCACTTCGTATTCATTTGGAAATATTCTCTGCCACAATATACATTTATACTATTATGTGCAGTAATGCCAGAATTGAGTGCAATAGTTCGTTTTCTTATTCAAATCAATACAAATGTATTTTTTTACATTTTAAAATGATTATTGATAGTTTAGTTGCTTTATTTCCTATTCTTCATTTCCTGTATCTTTTTTCCCACTCTTCTAAATCTGAACTGCTATACGAAGCAAAATTTTAGGAGGGGTCAATAAAGTCTTGGTAAAGCTGCAGTTTGTTCGACTACAATGCAGTGACAGTGGCTCTGATGGAAAGTGTCGATGATAACTAATATTTGGGTTAAAAATCATAATTACTTGATTACTGAATCTTGGCAGGTCTAGTTTTGAGCGACTTACCAGCATTTATTTAAAAATGTTAATGTAATTTGCTTGAGTAACATATATAAGCCATATTTCAAAGTATTTTTTATTATCAGTTAAGTAAATGTAATTCTGCCATCTCTGGCAACAAACCTCAGATAGTCTGTGACATTTTAGCAATGACTACCTAGTACCAAGTGTGCTGAGAAAACATTTCCCATGTTACACTACCTTCATCAATCTAGACCGTTGACAAAAGGCAAATGGCTTTATGGCTTTATGAAGTAGGCACCAAACTTTGACCCTCCCAAAGTGTGCCACTGTAGAAACTGAGATTCATTAGACCAGGCCACATTTTTCAGTCTGCAACTGTCCAGCTTTAATGCATTGCCCATTCTTAGATGCTTTTCTGCCCAGAAGAATTGTACAAAGTGCTTATTTGAGTTACCAAAGCCTTTCTGTCAGCTCCAGGCAGTCTGGATATTTTCTGATGACCTCTCTCACAAAAAAGGTGTTCCTGTCTGTAGCGCTGCCACTCATGGGATGTATTTCTTTACTGCACCATTCTGAATCAACTCTAGAGATGGTTGGTGTTATAGAAATACTCGAGTCAGTCTGTCATCAGCCCTGTGTTTGATTATGTCTCTTCCTATTCTGATGGTTGATCTGAGCATTACCTGAAGCAGCTGTCTGCATGGTTTTATGGATGGTACTGCTGCCACACTCCTGTATATTCTACACTATATTTTTATAGATACATAAATTGTGACTCTACTCTATTTGAAAGAAAACTTACTGGGATTCTGGATCTTCACAGTAGAATCAGGTTCAGGATGTGGTTTGTGAACGACCTGTGTACACACCTGCTCTGTCAGGATCTAAAGCATGGAAAGGTTATGAGAAAAGCAGGGAATTTACAGGGCTGGCAATATACTATCAATATTCTCAGAATTAATGTACACACACACACACACACACACACACACACACACACATTTCATACCATATAATAGCACATCTCTTTTTGTCTCTCTCTCATATATATATATATATAATATATAAATAATAATGATTGGTAATGAATCAATCTCTCTGCGAAACGCAGTACAACATTTTTTTTTTATAATTATAATTAATAAATACAATAATTAATAATAATAATTATTAATAATAATACATAATAATAATTAATTTTTATTTTTTTATTATTTCATATTATACTAACATATAACCATACAAAACTTGGAGGATATTTCTGTATTACATATTATATTATGTATTATGCACTTATATTAGGTATGGATATGAATATATCTAACTTTAGAACCGTTTGCCACGTGGCTTCTCAGTGTGGCCAGGTTTTCACAGAGCTTCTCACAAGCACATCTATACACAAAAAGTTTACAATGCTTGGCCGCTTGGTAGATTTCCTGAACTACAGTATATCTCCCTGGTTTGATAATGCACTTTGGAAGGATAGCCCAATTCAGGTAAGGTGTTGGATTTGGCATTATAGGTATGCTCCAAGCCCAACTAAAAGGGATAGCTGTTGTAATTGGTGCCTTATCTGTGTGCTTTTCTTAAAAGAATCTGTCCAACCATAATGAACTACTAGCATCACCATGCACTACTAGTGGAATTCTTAAAGACAGCAGGTATTACTGTGAAGTAATTAAAAAACACTACAGTGTGTGCTCAGAGTTATATTGTGTTATTGTCCTAAACTGTGGGAGTTATAATGTGTAAATAAGCTGTGATGAAGAGATGCAAAAAGTTCAAAAAGTTTCAATTTGTGAGTGTAGTGTGACAAAAGGCAGGGATTTTGACAGGACATGAGGATTTTCTACAGTAAGAGGATGTTAACATTACCTCATAGAGAGTGTTGTAGGTCGTCACTGACACCGTGCTGGTGTGTAGCATGAGTCTCTCGCCCAGAAGTGTGAAGAGACTGTGAGTGTGCATGATTTCCACTTTCCTCCTGAAGAAACAGTCACATTGAGTGTCGAGCCAACAGGAATATTTGGAGGTAGCTATTGAGTTTGGCACCTCCGCTCTAGTGTCAGGTAACATCAGCTTTTTACAACACAAACCAACAAATGAGCCTCCATCTCCAGGTGCCACTTTGAGATCCATACAGGAAAAGGAGCAGCATTCAGTTTGACAAAGTAGCCACAAAATGCCATCATTCAGACACAATGCTACAAAAGCAAAAACAACGACATGTACTACTCAGCCTGCCGCCTCTGCACTGAATACGCCTCCCAAAAGTGCTACTTACTGATCTCTGTGTATATGAAAAGAACGAGGCGGGAGATGAGTTCTATACAACCCCAGCTCGTTCAGGTGAAAGCTTACAAATACATCTATAGTACCAGCTTAACATCTAAGCATAGATAAGGATGAAAGGGAGAAATTTCATTCTGTTGAATCCAATCTTTGCTACAAAAGATCAGAGGTGAGTGAGAGTAAAAATCCTTCCAAAGTGACAGTTCCCTCTTTAACCAGCGCTTATTCTGTTCAAGATTATGGTCTGGAGTCGATTTTGGAATTCACTTCAAAGTGCTTCTTGTATGGAAAGCCAGTCCGTCACAGGGCCACATAGCCACACCACACAACTTTCCCAATGCATACCTGGTCCAGGGTTCAAACCCAGGTCCACAGGAACTGCTGAATGACCTGCTATATAAGCAATTACAAATATATAATATTTATATATATATATATTTTTTTTTTATAATATCACTATAATTACATAAAATGCTTAATATGCTTTATCAATGCATAAAGCATTGATATTTAACCTCGGGAACCTAGGAACTATCTGTTAGCACTTTTTGCTCCCAAATTCAAACAAAAATTCCAACTTCAAACATGGGAGCCCTCAATGATGTAATCTTCCAACCATAATGCATGTTCTTTAGTCCAGTAGGCCTTGTAGGCAAATCAGCATAAAATCCAAAATAAGACATTATGAATATTCTATTATTGTATTATTACTTTATTATTATGTAAGTCTATGGGTGTGATTTTAGACACCCCCTCAGTCTCAACACCGCTACCCCAGTGATAAGAATAAACTTAGTACGTCTTAGTGGCTATAAAGTTTCACTTTATTTTTATAAAACTGATTTTCTGTATTTATATTTTACTTATTACATGTATTTATTTATTAATTATTATTCCAGTGTTCCTGTGCTTCATTCATGCTGTTAATCATTAATCAGATTTTATTTGGAGGAATGGATGAATACTATTTACATTTCTTCTTATGGGAAAATTTAATTCCAGCTTCACAAATCAAAGTTCAAACAGCCTTCTGGAACCAGTTAAGTTTGAATCCAGAGGTCCCACTGTAACATCAGGAGGTTGGCTCGAACTTTGGGTTCGAACCCAGGTGAGGCGGTGTGTGTCCTTTCTGTCTGGAGACTGCATGTCTTCCCTGTGCCCACATGGGTTTACACCAGGTGCTCCAGTTTCCTTCAACAGTTCAAAGATATGTGTGGCTAGGCTAATTGGTATCTCTAAAGTGCCCCTACTGTGTGAGTGAGTGAGTATTTGTGCCATTCTATGGAGTGGCATCCTTGAGCCCTGTGCAGTCAGCTAGGTACTGATTGCCAGTTGATTTGACTTGACTATGAAATAAGTTTTTCCTAAAAATGTGACTTTTTGGACTCTCTTATAAACAAAAAATCTTTTTGAGACAAAAAAAAAAATCAAAAACAAAAATTTTTTGAAAAGTTTTCTGATATGACAACAAAATTGTGTCAACAAAAGCATCTAAGACAGGTTAAACTACAAAGTACAAATAATATTATATGTAATATTTATGAGAATTTTACAAATTGTATAATGTCTTTTACACTTTCAAATGTGATCCTTGCTTAAAAAAAAATGTACTTACTTGTGACCTAGATGTTTGAGGAAGTAACCCAACACCTTTAGAGCCTGCACATGAATGCTCTCACTCTTGGAAGCCAGCAGCTTGAAGACAACTCTGTGCAAAAAGTGTGATGTAATAAGGCAAAACTGGCAAATAAATCACTCAAAACTAATTTGTCTGACCCAAAGGTATTAAAATAGTCGGCAATATCTATGTATTAAAAAGAAGTGTCTTACATTCCAGGCAAAACACAAACAGACAACAGCCAGCTAAGATCAACTGAATCCCATAATTCACAAATGGTACACAATGCTGCAAGATGATTTCATAACATCGGCTGGTAAGTGTGAAACCAGAGACCGCAGCAAGGAAATAACTTCATCAAATCCAGCCACATTTCATTAGGGAGCTGCATGAGCATGTGATCCTTGTGATCAGAAATGTACCAGCTAAGGAAATATGAGCTCACTGATTTGCAGCTAAAGAAATTGGTTTGCTAAATAAAGCTGCATGTTTAACATACCTGATTCCGTTCCTCTGGTCAAAGGCTGGGATCATTGAAGCAGGATGCTCAGACATCAGAGCTACCAGGAGCTGAAGAACATCATGCAGGTTCTCGTCCTGTCAATTTCAAAAGCATAAACTTTATTCTTCAAGTACAAGAGCTGAAATTACTTACTGGTAACTTGATTGGGTACACTGATCAAGTGCTTGTTAAGCACATGGCAGCAGCTTCAGAATATAGACATGGTCAAGACGAGCTCTTTTTTTTCGTTTTATACATTGATTGTGATATGTCAAGTGTTTTTTAAAAAGCTCAAAAAAATAAATGGAGAAGAACTGTGATTTAATTGACTTCGAATGCGCCATGGTTGTTGGTGCCAAATGGGTTGGTCTGGGTGTTTCATAAACTGGTGAGCTACCGGGATTTTCACACACAAACCCAATAGTTTACAAAGAACTGGGATTTTTAAACACAGCCTATGTTTTACAGATAATGATGAGAGAGAGAGAGAGAGAGAGAGAGAGAGAAAGAGAGACAGAGAAAGAGAGAGAGAGAGAGAAAGAGAGACAGAGACAGAGAGACAGAGAGAGAATCTCCAGTGAGGGCATTTTTCTGGGAGATCAGAAGAGAACGGCCAGACTAGTTTTGTGCTGATAAAATAGCCATCTGTTACAACAGAGGTATGCAGAAAAGCATCACTTAATGAGCATCATGTCACACCTTGAAGCAGATGAGCTACAGCATCAGGAGGCCACACCTGGTGTCACTCCTGGAGCTAAGAACAGGCAACTGAGGCTACAATTCTCATGGACTATTGTTTAGTTAAAGTCGCTATCAGGGATCCATCCTGCCTTATGAATCAACACTTTAGGCTCCTGGTGGTGTAATGGTGTATGGAACATTTTCTTGGCACACTTAATATGAACACGCATGTACCCCATAATATGAAATGAGCACTGCTTAAATGCCACAGTATTGATAGTCAGAGTATTGTTGCTGACCACGTTCATCCCTTTACGACCATTGTGATAGCTTCCTCCTGCATTAGAACGTGCCAAGCTCAAATCGTCTTAAACTGGTGACAATGTCTCCAGATTCATCAGAGCATCTTTGGAATGTGGTTGAACGGAAGATTCACATTATGGATGTGCAGCCGACAAATCTGCAGCAACCATAAGTTGCTGTCAAGTCGATATAGACCAAAATCTCTCAAATCTAATGTTTTTGGCACCTTACTGATTCTATGTCACAAAGAATTAAGGCAGTGACTGGTAAGTAGATATTAATTATGAATAAACATGCACTATAGTAGAGATTCAGGACACAAAGTCAGAACCGTCACTTTCACTTTTCAGTCGGAAGAGAAAAAAAGAGACTTTTTGATTGAAAAAGGTTGATGTCAAGCTGTACCAGTGTGGAAAGACAAGCGAGCACATGAGGCTTAGGAATAAAAAGGTTTCAACTCAAGCTTTGCCCCTGACCGCTTCAAACAAGGGTATAAATAGTAGAGGATGTGATTAACAAAACTCAAGACAGGTGAGAGGAATCAATATGACTCTGGGTCAGGTGTGTGAGAGAATGTGAGAAAGTCTGGGATAAAATCTATAAAGTTGTGAACTGAGCTGGCAGGTGTCAAAGTCAAATATAAGTAAAAATCAACTCTCAAAATCACACACTTCAAAAATAAATGTAATGCCCATAATACATTTGGCTTGTTTAGTTCAGTTTCCTGTGCCAGTCAGTGCAGACACATTCAGATTGAGCAGCAAATCAACAGAAAATTACCTCAGTGCTGAATTATTTTCCGATTTACATACACATTCATCAATCGATCCGTTTGTGCCGTTTATCGACCATCCTATTGACTTTTGATCGCTTTAACACTAGAATGGAGGAGACTGTTACTTTGATTGGTTATAAATTGAGATCTAATAACTTTCACATAATTAACCCTCCCCATGTCCAAAAAGCTGTGCCTTTTATTATGTTGAAGCATATATATTTTTTTATTAATATTGCAGATCAGAGAAGTGTTCTGAGCATGAATACCTCAAAAGAGGTATTACCGCTGTTTTACCGCTTTTTGCAGCTTGCTACCGTGACAACGTGGCTACGGTTTACCTTAGAAAGAAATCATCTGGTAAAAAGCTGCTGAATTAGCTAGAAAAGAGACCCTTACAATAAGACTTTCACAGAAAAAGCATTATTAGTATAGTTAGAATCAGCATAAAAAGCAAAAAACAGAAAATATGCAGCCGATGATGTTATGCGTTCACTGTGAGTAGTCAGGCCGCATTAAACGCACAAAATAAGTGACTACAGATGACATTTCCCTAATAACCTACTAAATAATACGTTGCTAGTTTAAATAAATACTTAAGGTAATTTCTAGCACTCAATATCATTTAATCTTATTTCTGTTTTTTACCATTCTAGGCACTTAGGATGTAAAGCTGTAGTTTAGCCATTTAGGCATTATGGAGATAAAAAAAGCTTATTAACTTGTTAAATATGTATAATGGTTCATTATATTTGCAATTAATGTTTTAATCATTTTTGTTGTTACAGTTTTTCTTCCCATTATTATTTCATTTGGATGTACATCATCATATATCCATATATAGCAATAGTATATTAGCACATTAAATACTATTGATAAATAAATAATCATTAGGATAATACAGTATTATTGTCTTTCTGGCATTTTATAACCTATTTTAAAAAGATTAATTAATCAATTTATTAATTTATACTGTATGATAACAAACATGCATGCAAACTTTAAACGGTCAAAATGACCACGGTGGTCATTCCAGTAGTTAATGGAATCCTGGCAATTCTAGTGTTAACAACCAAGGTCTTAATTAAAACGTACTATAGTAGGAAATCAAAATCTGTCTTTGGACTTTGCATCAGCTCACAAAATATCATGTGTATTTAAACTGATATTGATTTTATTTATGTCATACATTGAAGTTTTTTAGCTATTTTGTTATTAATAAATGCATAAACAGGTACTACGTTATGGTCCGTGACCAAAACATCACTGCTCACAAAAATTAGGGGGTATTTCATTATGAGATATTTCATGTTAAAATAACCCCTGCTTTTTGTGAGCAGTATAGCTTTTTCTCATTTGTGCATTCTTTAACCTGTTCCCATTTGGCCTCTGTGTCACATCAGATTTATACTCTAATGAAACAGAGCTTTATGGTTTGCTGCCTAAAGGTTTCTTACATAAGACATAAATACACTGCTTACAAAAATTACATAAAAATGAAATATCCCCTAATTTTGGTGAGCAGTGTATAAATTGGTAAAATATATAGTGGGGATTAAAAGTCTGAGACCACTAATGCATATTCCTACCCTGTATTTCATTACAAACCATATTCTCAACCTAACCAGAATGCACTCTCACCTAAACCCGTGGCCATTAACAGAGGCAAGTAAGCATTCAATAACATCATAAGACTCTCAACCATTCTGAACTGGATTTACTCTGACATTTGCCACTCAAATTCCTATGTTGATTATACAGCATGTAGTGAAAAACACTGTACAAATTAAAAACAGTAATAAAGAAGCAAAACAAAAGCATGTTCACCATAAATGAGAACATAAACAACAGATTTTTCTTAACATTTTTGCCCATATTTTTAAGGGCACCAGAAAATCTGCCAGTAGAAATGGCTAACATTAAACTCCACAAGTTTAATGTTCAAGCTACAAGTACACTGCGATAAACACCTGAATTATGTTTGGGGACTGTGGTAGCCTTGTGGTTAAGGTACTGGACTATGGACCAGAAGGTCCAGGGTTCAAATCCCACCTGTGCCACAGTTGGGTCCCTGAGCAAGGCCCTTAACCCACAATTGCTTATATTGTAAGACTGTTTAAATTGTAAGTCGCTCTGGATAAGGGTATCTGCTAAATAACATAAATGTAAATGTAGGTTTTGTGAAACAGGGTGTTACTGAATTGGACGTTGGCCGTTCATTACCAGTCAAATCGTAGCTTAGATACTTTGCACAATGTGTCTTATTTAAGACAATAATATTAATTAACATTTAGTTAAGTAATGTACTGTACAATACAGTCAGTCTTATCTTTTTTTTAAAAACGTGAAACACTTCCCTAGCGGTTAAGGTACTGGACTCTGGACCTGATCAAACAGGGTTCGAATCCAACCGCTGCCAAGCTTCCACAGATGGGTCCTTAACCATTGCTTGTATTTTAAGACTGTATAGTCCTAACTGTAAGTCTGTAAGTCGTGCTGGATAAGGGCATCTGCTAAATTCCGTAAACGTTAAAAAACTGCCTTTAAGACTAATTCTCTTTTCTGTCAGCAGGTGTCACAAGGGTTTGCAAATACCAGTTTTCTGTCATTCAAACGTGAATTAAGATGTATATCAGACAGATTTCTATTTCCAATTATAATTCCTAAGATGTTAGAAGCTTAAGTAAGCAAATGATGTATTATGTGAGATAGATATACTTTTCTGTTGCTAATATGGGTGACTTATCTGAACAGACTCACCTCATGCATGGTCAGCAAGTAGTTCTGTATGCTCTGGAGTTCATCCTCCTTAATGCCACGATCCTGGTAAACAACACCGCATGTTTATAAAATCCAAAGCCACTTGTGGAATTAGCAAAGCTTACAGAAAGCGATTATTTGTTAAATGGGACTTTAAAGAATATCAGTATACAATATTAAAAAAACACTGATCATTTTATCATGTCCACAGTTCGTATATCTTTGTACTGTGCATTTGTAAGTTAATAGATGTAGTCCTTTTCTTGCTACGTACAATCTGGGAAATTAAGTAATGCATTTCTGTAAAGCATATGCGCTAGCTAAACCAGTAAGACCGGTATGGGACAGTAAGACATACACAATGCATTCAAACACTTATTTTATGTCACTTTTTGTGCTAAAATTAAATTAAAAAAAATCCCCATCCTTCTGCATTTATTAGCCCATAATGGGCAAGTGAAAGCAGAGTATTAAATTTTGAATGGATATAAATATTCAGACCCTTTGCAATGATATTTGAAATCTAGGCTCTCATTTCTCTTGACCATCTTTGAGATGTTTCTACACCTTGACTGAAGCCCACCTGTGGTAAATTCAATTAATTGGGCATGTTTTTTGAACACACATCTGCATATATAAGGTCACATAGCTAGCAATGTGAATCAGAGCTAAAAAACAATCCTTGAGAAGGACATAAATGCCTGTAGAGCTCAGAGACAGGATGGTGTGGAGTCACAGCACAAGGGAAAAAAAACAACAACCCTGAGAGCTAATTATAGTAAGATGCAAAGCCACAGTTTTCACTGATAGACCAGGTAGACAGATCAGCACGATGTACCGCTTAAGCAGGCACGGTGCAAGAAGCAGAATCAAGCCTTACCTTCAGGATGAGCTGCTTGAGGAACAGCAGCATGAAGGCTCTCAGTGAGATGATCTCCTTTTGAGAGGGCCGGGGGCCGTCTGTAAGTGCACACAATGTGAAGAGCTGTCAGCAGCTAGGACTGTTTCACGTCAACGTCTCAGTACCAGGTGTACCCTCATACCTGACAGGATCTCATTACTATCAATATCCACTCAATCATAGCACCTCGGAGTGCCTGTTTATTCAGCCAGACTTCTCTCATTCACACTGAGCTTTAGAGACGTGCCATACTATGTGACAGGAAGAAGAAATGTAGGTTGAAGTCTCAAACAAGTAAGACAGTTTGGAGTTCCCATACACTGGGCACAAGTTGTGCTGTTGTACATAGAATAGGCTACTTGCAAAGATGGGATTGCTATCATGACAACAGCGAGATGTACTTCTTTTTTCCTGAAATGACTATAGGTTGTTTTGCTTATGCCCTGCAAAAAAAAAAGAATTTAGCAAAGTAAAAATAATTAAAATTGGAAAATGAATTAAAATGTATAAAGCCCCCACTAGATATCCCCTTGTTAAATGCTAAACAATGAACCATAAAAAATTAGGCAAGGTCCAACACATTGACTGCTTAAGCTTAAATTTTACATACTGTATATGTATAGTACTGTGCAAAAGTATAAGGCCACCATTAAATTAGATATTAGATATAATGGTGCAATGGTGTAATGACCATATATAATTTAAAAGACTCTTTTTTGAATGTAATCAAAATACAGGAAATGTGTATGTAGTACAACTAAAAAAACTAAATGAGAAAAAACACAGCTCCTCCTCATATAGGCTAGGCTCCTCCTTCTAAAGCCTCCAGGAGACCTGAAGCAGTTTGCAAAAGAAGAGTGGTGCAAAATTCCGGCCCATTTTTGGAGTTTCGCATAAAACTATATCACGTTTGTATATTTTTGGACGTATGGTCCAATACACACAAAGGAATTAAACGTGTATAACAAAACAGGTGTAACTGCAATACATTTCTGGGATAAATAATCACCTGTTTTATAAGCACCTTTTTGGAGTTGCACCCAAATTTCATTGTAATGCAAATTTATAATGACAATAAAGGCGATTCTGATTCTGATTCTGACTTGGTGTTTCTGGGCCCAAAGTGTGGCAAGAAAATATCCCCGACATTATTCCACCACCACCTTTAGCAGTAACCTGAACTGTTGATACTAGGCAGTGTGGAGCCATGCTTTTATGTTTGGTTACACCAAATTCTCACTATCGGAAGCTATTCTTCACTTCACAGCACAAATCGAGATTTATCAGACCTTTTTTTTTTCTTTTTTACCAACTTTGGTGAGTTCATGCACCTTGTAACCTGTTCTTAGCTGACAGGAGAATCACTCCTTGTGGTCTTCTGCTGCTGTAGCCTGTCTGCTTCAAGGTTTTGTGCATTTATATCCTTCTGCAATACTCTGATCAAATCACCAACAACCGTGCAGTCAAATTTCAAAGTCACTTATCACCTTTCTTTATTGTTTTGAAGCTTGGTTTGAACTTGAGCAGGTCGACTTGACCATTTCTAAATTGATTTGCTACCATATGATTGACTGAATTGATATTTGCATTGACAAGCAGTTGAACAGGCGCACCTAATAAAGTGGCTGGTGACTGTTTAGCTATAATAATTGGTCTCAATGATGCCTTCTAGCCAGGTTGGACATCATATGCATTGTTGATTATCTGTGTTTGAGGGCGGAAGGAGAGATGATGCACTGTCATTCTGTCCTGGGGAATAGCATGAACAAAAATTAGATCATATATGATTCAGTGATGTGATGATGTAAGATTGCTGTGTTTCAAAACAATTACTCAGAACGTTTTTTAGTTATTTCAGTATTATCAGATAAACTAACTTAAGCTGTGGGCTGTGTTACCGGGTTTGTTACGATGTTTGGGTGTAATGTGGTAAATTCAGCAGCATAAAACCTTGTTAAAACAAACATAAGGACTAGTGTGATTATAGAAGTTGTGTTTTTGTCAGATTTTCTTGCTTATATTTTGCCTAAATGCAGGTTATGTGGAAGTTTTAGTGTGTGTGTGTGTGTGTGTGTGTGTGACAGCGTGGTGAGATGTATTATTACAGATACGAGAATGCCGAGGTTAGCTGCTTTTACAAGTATCTCATGTTCAGCTACAACATCATCTTCTGGGTGAGAAACACAAGCACACACACACACTACAGTTTCCATGCTGTGTTTTGAGATAACGCGTTCAGATATTTTCCTGTGACTCGTCACACACATGCACACACTTTTGTTTCTGTTCTACATGCTGGGTGTGTGGTTTCCTCAGCAGGAAAACAAGAAGTGTGTAAGAGACGGTGTGTGCCATCTTTAAATACAGAATGTCTTTACCACTGTATCACGTCCTGTGAAAATGCGGTGGTAAATTAAAATAGTTTTGCCATTTCTACATGAGAGAAAGAGTTGAGAGAGAGAGAGAGATGTGAGAGAGAGAGTGGAGAGAGATGTGAGAGAGAAAGAGGGAAATAAAGAGAAGATAAGTGTTAGAGAGAGGTGAGATGGAGGGGTGAGAGGTGGGGGAGATATGAGCAGAGCCTGAATGTTCCACAGGAAAGGAAATAGGTGTGTTGTTTGTGTGATGAGTGAGTGTGGGAGCATGATGTTTTAGTGTGTCAAAGTGTGATTGATTATTTATTACTGTTTAATTCATTTAATGGCACAACTGCAGTGTGAGCTTTACAATAACATGACATGTTTTACACAATTAAAAGCTGTTTTGAGTACACTGCCTGTTCCACCCAAAAGTGAATGTTCCAGTGTGTTTGTCATGTCCAAATTAACTTCTCTGAAAATGTAACTAACAAGGGTAAAGGTAGCGTAACCCAATCGTTGATGCTCTTGTAGCTAAGTACATGCATTAATGCAAATTAGAGATAATAAGGGATGTTGCTCAGTAATTACCAGTGGCAACAGAACACAGTGCTCATTACAGCTACTAGAAAAACTGTTAGTTTCCTACAACTGAAAATGCTGCAGAAAAAGAAGACCCATTTTGTACTAAACAGTGTTGATGTCAGACTGCATAAAAGAGCAGATACAAATGTAGATGGAGAACATATCGGGAACAAAGACTCTCTGATAGCGTGTGTTTACCGTCTAAGTTTAGCACAAAAAGGCATTTGAGGGCATTGTGTGAAACTGTACGTTATGCGATGTGTAGCGACACCATGTTGTGTATTGTATTAGCAATGCTGTATGTAATACTGTATTGTAGCCGTGTTGACTAAATAGCCAAGATCCTGACGTGTTTCCCAGACATAAATTATTTGATATTAATACATTGTCTTATGGATATGTTTTATTTATTTATTTATTACTAGTTAAAATGGGTAAAAATCCTATCTCACTGTAAAGCTGCATGCAGTGCACTGACTTGATCAGCTCCTCATTATACCTCTCTCTTTGCCTCTCACTTAAAAACATTCATGATGGAAGCAGATTGTCTTTTATGTAACGTGTTGATGATGTGAGCATGTATTTCAGAAAAGTGCAGGTGACACAAAGTGACATGCATGCATGAGGCTGTACATTTAACTGTAGTGTTCTGCTTTGAAAATACGCACTTCTTGTCATCGTACCACCGCTACCCAATGTGTCTGCTTTCCATCACAAGTCAAGTCATTCTCAAATAGAAACCAATCCACAATGTCTTAATATCCATGCACGGTTGTCAGGCTATGGAGCACAAATCCGTTTAATCCAAGCATTGCTCAGCATTCAGTCGGCTAATGCTGATGCCACATTAATTTAATTAAACTTTCTGCACCAGAGGCTGTAAAGTTACATGTGGCATTATAGCTGCTTTACCTGCATATGACAAGGTATTATATAGAGTAGGTAACAAGGTAATTACCTTAATAGTAAGGATAATGACCTCGTCTAACCATAGACTTTGTCGTTTTAATTGCAATAAGAAAGAGAAGGCAATTTGTCTACATAGGTGCGTTCCGGTTGAACATCAGATTAGCAGTAAGAATGATGTGTGTAGAAGCATCTCATTTTCAGGAGACCTTGCATTTATGTCATTCAGCAGACTCTCTTATTACTAGTGACTTACAACAGATACAGTCTTACAGTCTAAGTAATTGTGGGGTACGTGTCTTCCCCTTGGAACCAACATTGGCAGCTTGGCAGAGGCGGGAGTTGAATCCTAAACCTTCTGTACCTTAACTGCTAAGACGCCGTGTCCTGTAGGACAAGTGAGTTGTAATAGCTGTGAATGATCGGTAAAAGTTTTACTTGCAAAATCTTACAGTAAAAGCAAATTTTTTAGCCATGCTTAGATCAGTGTGTTGTTAATTTTGTTTTCAATTATTAATTCTATACTGCTCACACAATTTTTAAAAATGCCTAATGAATTATACCAGAATGAAATATCCCCTAATTTTTGTGAACATTGTATTTTGGTACGACAGCAACAATACGGATCAGTTTATTAATTAGCGAAGACACTTCACACTAATTTCACGTTTATGAATGAAATGTTGAGTGAAAGACAAAGCAGAGGCATAACTTTTCAAAACATTTGAGTTTACAGAACACAGCCGAGGGGATTGCTGCTGTTTATTCGATTCACTAACAAACGGATATAAACAAGCCAGATCTTAAACAATGCCTTCAGCCTTCACTCTTCCTCCCTAGTGAACGCTTCATGACGTTGTGGAGGTGTAGATCTGTTCTGAGGTCTATGGTTGTGTGAGGCAGAAACGGGTGTTTGGGACAGTGCTGAGCTTTGGTTATACTTACCGTGTGATTCCATATTTTATTGGCATATGACTGCAAGATGAGCAGGGCCCATGGCACAGGAGTTAGCAGAAGATCCACAGTTAGGCCCTCGAGCAAGGCCCTTTACATTTTCTTGTATTGCACTGGGGGAAAAAAACGTATCAGTTGTAATTGCTGTGGAAAAGCGAGTCTGCAACATGTCAAAATGCAAATTGATGTACTTTTTGTGCCTCTGGGGATTAATCTGAATAGTCATAAGAGGGCATGTTTTGCACTAGAGTCCTAGAATTTTAAACAGCAGATTGCTGATTAACATTATACTTTTACTGTATACAGGGTGGGTCAAAAGCCACGTGGTGCGTATCGCAGAGGCTGCCAAAAACCATTGTTGAGGTTTCTTTTGTCTGTAGTGGTTCTTCAGACAAACACTAAGTGGCTAGTCGTCCACAGTCCCGGTTTCTCTGAATTTGGCTATGAGGGAGTGCTGTGTGAAATTGGTGATCGTTCTCGGTTGTTGAACTCTGTGGTGTCGGGACCAGTTCCCTCTTCAGTTTTTTAGAACCTTTTTTCAGATATTTTTATGGTTTAATAAAGTATAAGCATTTCATACCTTTTT
>JAUZSU010137192.1:0-15933 GCA_034780255.1 Parotocinclus maculicauda | reverse complement strand
TTTTATTTCTTCCTCCTTCCTTGTATTGATTCCACATAGTCCTCGAGAAATTGAAAAGTGCTGAAAAATAAAGATTCATTTTTATTTTTTTTCCTCCCTCTTCAGTAAATTCTTAAGTAGGGACATCCGAGGAACAAGTAATTAAAAAAGTCTGGCCTAAATATGTTTAACTAGACCTCTGTTCTGTGGTGTGTGAGCTTTTCAGAATTCATATCTAGAGATTTTCTTTACAGATCTTCACAACCTTTGTGTGGATTTCCGTGGCACATATCCTACCAGATTCTCCACGGTAAGAATGAATTCGGGATGAATTATTTTACATAATAGCCTTCGCTTTTAGCCTCGCTTTTCCTGGTTGGGGTGGTGGGGGGTTTTGACGGATATCCTCTGAGAAATTAGAGCACAGGCATAAACCTGCACTGATTAGGACAGCAGTCCATTGCAGGAGAGGGAGAGGGTTTGGGGAACGATCCCACAAATGGCCTCTCCCTCTCCCAGACACAGGCAGTGGTTTCTGTGTTTGATGGCTTATCTGAAAATATGCACATCCAGACGCAGAGTCATGGTGAACTAGCATATTAGACTGATCCGCCACTAGGGGTGTAACAATACACAATTCAGTTTTTCTTTTTTCATGAGTCGATTTTCTTATGCTTTTTTATTTCTAAAGTTTAAACAATACAGATTTCTAGAATAAGTTGTTAAACAAAAAACACTTATTAGAGGTTTAACATTGTAAATTAAATGTTCTATTGGCTCTATCATATATTAAGTAACTGAGTGAACATATTCTGAAGAATAACAATTCAAAATAATGTTTACTTTATTCACTTGTGTACGGGCATGATGTGCAATTGCACTCTCTGGTGTTCAAAAATGCTGATCACATGACATTATATATCTCCACGATGCACATTTTTACATTTTTGCATCACAATGCTTTTTTGCACCGCTATTTGCCACCCAAGTGCCTAGGGTTGGAGTTCATCACTTCAATACCACATTAACAGTAACATTTTTTTTATAGTCTAGACTTAGGGTGACGAGTATTTGCATCAGAACACTGGAGGAGAAGACATTCACTGTTTGTTTGGACAAAGACTCAGACAAAATCTTCAAAAATGTCCAAAGGTATGTAAAGAATAATGGTGCTTCTCTTAGAGTGCTAATATTCAAACATTTTGGCCCAACTGCTCTATAGAACTCCCATGCAATTTTCTATATGCCCTTATACATGAAGCCTACAGTTTGAAAAACACTGTCATAGGGGCATTTCTGGACTCCTTGTTATACTGGGGCACACATTATTTAGAGGGGCATAGCCGTAAACCTCTGCTACCCAGTCAGTAGTAGGGGTGCAACTGTGCATAAAAATAGATGTGATGTCAACTACTCCTTGCAAAATAAGAAAGAAACTTGCTCTGACTGAAAGCTCAAGATTTTAAAAAGATGCAGGGCATTATGGGAAATGTAGTGTCTGATGTGAATGTGCATGGAGTGACCGACAGTTCTTCATTAAAGTGGGTCAGATAACGCCCCTGCAATGTCATACATGCAACTAGTATGTAGTTTTAATAGGAAGAAAAACCTGCATCGAATGTTCCTGCCCTTGGAATAATTTATGGGCAGTTAGGTAGTAAAGTACCTGACAAACAATTGAAATGTGTATGTAGCTGGCTATGGTAATTCAGACAATGATGAAGAACATAAGTTAAAGTTCACTTGGTTAAAAGTCAGAAAAATTATGTAATTTTGATTGGCCATTTGGCATGATTAGAATTTATTGGGAGTGAATCTATGGTTGTAATTGATGACCTACCTATAGAGCCTCTGTTTTTACTCTTGAAACCTTATAAAAAAGCAACCTATCCAAAAAAGCTCCTCCATTAGAGCAATTTCTAAACAACTGAAGGTTCCATTAATCTTCGGACTACACAGACACTGCATTATTCTTAAGGAGGTGCAAATGATGGATGAATTTGGTTTGAAGGGTTTAACCGAACCGAAGGGGTTGGTGGCAATGCATTAATTCAGAAAGGGAGAAAATGTGGTCTAAGTAACATGGTATATACTGCTCACAAAAATGAGCAATGCAATATCCCCTTATTTTGGTAAGCAGTGTAGTTGATGGTGCCAGGTGGAGTTTTTGGAGCCCTTTAGAACGTGCTGGTCTGCACAGTGTTTTAGATTCAGCAGTCTGTAGAAAACAGAAGAACAGCCTAGTTGATGACAGAGACATAATCTATAGACTACTTGTTTGAGTCTGATTTTTTTTATAAGAGTGATGACCAAGCTCTAACTGCTCAACCTGTTGAAGTAGAAGAAGGCTGTGGTTTAACCTCTGCCAGAAATAAAAATCTGAGGTTAGAGTGAGCTGGAAAAGTCAGGACAGTTCTTTACCTAGTTGGATGGGTCCAATTTCTCCTGCAACATGCAGGTAGATTCAGAATTTTCGGTAAACAGTATGAATCTATGGACTCAAACTGATTTGTGTCAGCAGTCTGACTATATCTAATAAAGCACATTGGATGGGCCAGAGCGAGATATATGCAGTATGAATGTCCTGGGGCTCTGTATGCTGACAATAATGCTTTTAAAAGTACCTTTAATGAACTTGTCCTTACAGTACCTGGAAATGCAAACAACATAAAGTTTGTATATTTAGCAGTGATCTATTTTTGACTCTTCCTTGTAGTATAGCGGTGTCCCCATGCACAGATCCTGGATATTGTCTCCAGAAGAGCAAGCCAGGGCAGGTCGGTGAAGTGGACAACTCGGGACTGAGCAAATATTTGAGCAAGACCTTCCTGTTGCCCATCAACACCTTCTGTGGAGTTGCCCAATGACAGTAATCATGGACACATGTTAAAATCCCATAACTCGGTTATGTGAGTGAATGTGTTTCGTATTGCCAATTCAGATTTTTATGTGTCAAATTGTGTATTGTATATAATTTATTAAATTATTTAATGAACCTTTTGGTCCCAATAAGGGTCCAACAGGTCTATAGCTGCTCCAGGACCAGTTTATTAAAACTGTCATTAATAAATGTACAGACAATATTGCATATTTAAAAATGGCTTGACCAAGAGTATTTTTGATATCATTTATATTGATAATGTATTTCCTGTGGATTCTAAAGAGGGAGCTTCCTAAAAATATTTTCTTTCTGCCTCAATCCCAAATCTAATCCAAAATACTCAAATGAAGGATGGCAAAAAAGATGTCCACAGTGCATGCCATGTATGACATTCTCTGTAATTGAATATTCCTAACTAAATCAAATACAGTGCTTCAATTTGGCCAGAGTGATGTGTCTCATGTTTTAATAGCATTTAAGCCCTTTAACTGTCCACTTTTGTAAGCGGTTGTTATATTAGTTGTATATTTCAGGTCAAAATAACAATGGCTACATCAAATGAACGTGAGTAGCAATTTTCTATCGACTCTCTAGAGGGTGCAATGGTCCGAGCATGCCCTATCACACTGCATATTACTATACATTATATATTACATCATTGTTGTTAGTATTTTCGAAATACTATTTATTTTATTATTTTATTTGTTGCGGTTTGTGAGATATCAGGAGTTTTGTAAGATTTTTGTAAATAATAAGGTAGGTAATATGAAATTTTGAAATTTTCTAGGTCAGACTGTACGATATTAAGTGTTCTCCAAGAGTGATGTTACAAAACATTTTTTTAACAATAGATCTGTGAATAAAGATACTATGTAAGTAAAACCAAAGTAAATAAGCTTGTTGCAGCTGCCTACCTGGAAGCTGTAATTTCTCTGTGTCACACTTGCATGTGATGGAGACATACGCAAGTGCAAAGTGTGTGATTTCTTAGAGGGCAAGGCAAATATATAGACAAGTCAGTGTGAACAGACAGAGATTAACAGGCTAGGGTCTCTAGGAATGCACAGGACTACACACCAACACAGGAATACCTAACCACACAGTACAGAAAGCTAAAACCAGAGTACAAGTCAATACACAAGTGTAAAACACATGAAAGAGAAGCAATAGCAGACAAACTGTGAATAGGCTCAACCAGCACCAGGATCAGGAACAGTATCAGCAAATCTGTTTGTGGAAATATTTAGTTCTTAGTGCATTTATAAAAAGGTGTATAAAATATATGTATATTTGTATATGTACTCGTTTGTAAATATATGAAAACTTTTAGTACAATAATTAGGAACTTTATTTACTATTATATGTGTTCACTTCCTATTAAGAAGTCAAGAAACTATATGTAAAATAAACAATAAAGGTAACAAGAGGACAAAACAAACTGATGTATTTATTTATTCATATATACTGTATGTGTAAAACTACTGATTTTAATATAGACGTCAAATTGACTGTACCAATCAACCCACGCAGACACGTAAAGAACATGCAGACTCCACACATGAAGGACCCAAACCGCTCCACCCTGGGGTTGAACCCGGGACCTTCCCATTAAGCCACTGTGCTGCTGCATGGGAATATACCGAATAGTAATAAATACTGAAACATATTTTTTGTCAGAAGATTCAACTTTTTAATCAGTCTGTAAAGCAGCATCGCCATCATCAAAATCAAGCAGCACTCTTGTTTATTGACAGTACAGGATAATGACTTGTGAATTTGTGTTGTCCTAAACCACAAACCCTGGGGGAAACTGAAAAAAAAAAAAAAACACTATTGCCGCTATTGTTTATAGTATAGTGAGTTTATTACGGGTACTCCTCACTCCCTAAGTTGTGATAAGTTTACGTACGTATCCTATTTATAGGAATGAAATGACCCTGACATGATATAAGTGTCAATCAGACAGTTGACATGAGTGTTTTTTTTTTATTAAGGCAGCTTTTATTTGACTACAAATTTGACTTTTAGGTGGCGCCATAGTGTTGTTTCGCTACACTTATTTATATATCTTTTAAAAATAGTAATACTTGAGTCTGTGTGTGTGTGTGTGTGTGTGTGTGTGTGTGTGTGTGTGGTGACTGGAAGTGCAGGTGGCTGGGTTAGGTAAGTCTAGACAAATGGAGGGGGCATATGTAAAACATAAACGGTTGAAAACCGCTAACATGGAGCGCTAAATAGTTCCTTATTTACAATGGTATTATGCTACACGAGACAAGACACTTTTTCCTAGGTATGATTGACCAAATGGAATTTAAAATAACATATTATAGATGTTACCACAAATTCTGACTCATTTCAGTTGCACTCGTTGCAGTGGGAGGGCACATTTTCCATTTTCAGACTCTAAGAACACTCTTAAAGTACACAAATATCTCCATTAAATGTGTAAAACTATTTATACTGTATATAACTATTTATATTTACAACATGTAGACATGCATGACTGTAGAAGATGCTGTAATATTATGCTTATGTAGTATTGCAGGATGTTTGAAGTAGATTAACAATATATAATAGCATTATCAACAGCACATATTGCACATGTTCATTATAATTACTTTGTATTTCATGACCGAATGTGGAGGATATGTGTCCTACTTTCCATTTTCCTGTTCATTGTATTTTTCATTTTAAATGATGTATATATGGATACAGTTGGATTTCTTACACATCTTCACCACAACATATTGAAGAAATACTAGAAAGGAAATATTACCCTCCTCCTACACCCCCATTAATAATAGTATGCTGTTGTTATTATAACCCCAGTGGATGATACATAGTTTTTGGTTTCAGATCAACTCAAGATGAAGGTGCAAATACTTCTGTACTGGCATGGTCCCAAAACCCTGAACCATTTCATAGATGGTTTTTAAACTAGACTAATTATTGTATTCCCAGCCCAGTATGAACTGTTATCTGTCCATAAGGTTTATGAATCATCTGACTGAGAATCAAGATCTTTCTGAGGTCCTTCAAGACCCTCTGTGTTTTGGGATAAGTCTGATAAACTGAGTGCACTTGCTGGTTTGTTTTGTCTACCAGAACAAAATATTAGTTCTCCCAGTGGCCTTCAAAGCCTGGTTATTTTTCATTTGATAGTTTGAGAAATATGTGACAATGAGCCAGAGGTAATGCTAATGAAAAAGCATGTGAGCTACATATAGCAAAACTATAAAGAAACCCGGAGGTTTTTGTTTGTAAAATAAATTTTAAAACATGAATGTGTATTAAAATTAATTTCTTTTAAAGAGCTGCAAAAGGTGAAATACACTAAACTGGATTGGCATTTAGATTAACTTGAGCCAACGCCTTGAGAAAAACGGACTGATATTGATTGTCATATTGGGAATACAGGATAAATTGTTCTTTAGGAATATAGTTGTGTGATATAAAAACAATTTGATGACTTTCTGACATTTTTAGTTATTTTTACATCATGTTACTCCAAACGTCTATGTTAAAAATGTCTGATACTTATATCATCAGTACATGAGTAGATGTTCTTCATGATTATAGTGGAGTGACACGAAACCAATTTGATTTGATTATTTTCTAGAACTTCAAAAAGCCATTTATAAAAAAAACAGATTAACATTGTACTTGATTTTGACACCCCATTACTTTAAATTGATTCAGTAAAAATGATAATAATGATAAAAAGTAATCATGAATGGATGGAGTTGAGCGATGTTGCATGAATGTGACCCCATTATTTTATGGAACTCTAAATAACAGGACTGTAGGGGCTCAGTGGTTACAGTACTAGATTGTGGATCAGAAGGTACAGACTTTAAATCCTACCTCTCCCAAAGTGTCACTGTTTGGTTCTAGAGCAAGGCTCTTAACCTACAAGTGGTTAGACTATAGGAGTGTGTCCGTTCTGTAGTCATTCTGAATAAGGGTATCTGTTAAATAAATAAACTATGAACTGGTAAAGATGTACTTGAAGGTCCAGGGTTCAAATTCCACCTCTTCCATCCCTTCCGTACCACTTTTGGGTCCTGAACCCACAGTTGTTTGGATTGTAAACATGCAAAGGTTGTAAGTCACTTCTGGATAAGACCATCACCTAAAATGACTACACGTACACATTCCACGTTCCTATGACTGCCCATTTTCAGATATGTGACATATAATTTATCCCTGTAGTCTTGGTTAGGAGTCATAGGCTAACTATGGGAACATAAAGGATTTTGTGGGGAAATACGAACCTTTTTTCATACTTTTCTCTTAAACAAATAACAAATATTATATTATTAATATTATATTATTGCTTTTTGTGCACTACACCTCCACAGTGTGTGTTTAATTAAGCTATACAGTCCATAAGTTAAAGTTTTTCGAACTCTACGCCAGAAGAACAAGCAAATGTTCCCCATACGGGCTCACTTGGTACCGTATAGTACGATGTAGCCGCGCAGGAGCATTTTGAATGCAGATTAGTGCGACCGAGCGTTTCGACGCGCAGATGGCAGACGGTGGTCCGTATATTAGGTTATGTATTGTAGTTCAGAATAGAGTTGTTTAGAAACTGCGTAGATTCAGGTTTTATGAATTAATTACTGTAGTTCATATTTACCTAACTCCAATACTTCGAGTTCGCGTTTAAGGCAAAGCTGTGTGCAAGGTGAGTGTTTCTGTTTCATGACGTGTACAAACAGTCTGCGACAGGTGTCCAGGCAGAGCTCCCAAAATAATCCAGTTCTTCCTTTTACAAAAGATGGAAACGTTTAGATAACAAAAAGCATGGATGTTGTACGGTATAAATGTCTTTGGTGCATGCATTATTATTTTGGTTTTACTATTTTGCCATGGAACACATAAGGCACAAGAAAACGGTTTCAACGCGTTCTAGCAAAGTTTGTTCAACTTCGTCTGTAATGTTTATCAGTCCAACAACACGACGTTCAGTAGCTGAACCGGTATGTAAATAAAACCTTGGCTAAAGATCCTGAACAGTTCCTGAACAGTTCCTGAACAATTAGCTGAACAGAAGCAGCCTAATTCCAGATGGTGTTAACATAATACTTCTCTTAACACAACAGGTAGGACAAATTAGACCAAAAACTGTCAGTTTTTTAATAAGCACACGGTAACTGAAATGAAACATCTTATTTTTCTACTTATGATTTTAATGCTTTTGTTTACCCAGGAATACAAACTGAACTAATGTTTAATAATTTCCATAAATTCAGAAGATGCCTAAAGATAAGTTTGGGGACAGTTATTTTTATTGTTCTAAACAACATTGTAATCCCCATGAACTCCTTCAAATATTTAATTTGCCCCTGTTTAATGATAATCATAAAATTACATTTTGTTGTGTTTTTTACTATCTATACATTTATAAACTATAATTTATTCTTAAGCTTGGACTATAAAAGCTATATTATTTATTTCAAGTCCAAAGTCATTGTGTTTCCAAACTTTATCAGTATTTTTAAGAGGGTTTAATGGCTTAGAAAATCATATCTACATTTAATTAAAATTATTATTTTTTATATGGGGTTTAATTATCAAATTGTCCAAATAATGATCAATTATGGACATTTTTGAATGTCTGGTTGCTTATAAAGTCTTGGGCAAAGGTTTTGGCACCTTTGGTCAATATCTTTTAAAAAAGTGAATAAATGTGTCATTTAAGTTTGATACCCGTAGAAGCTGTAAAAAGTTATTTTGGTTTTGTATATAAAGTACTAGTAATTTAGTAAAACGAAGTAAATAGTAAAGCTTTTAAACCTCTGCTATTTATTTAAAGTAATCTGTTATTTAGGTAGTTTGTCAAAGTGTAGGAAGAGCCTTAAATTAATATCAATGTTCTAGGGTTAGGGTTTGGGTTTGCGGACTCTTGATCCTTTATCGTTCAGATATTTACATGGAGCTATTTTAATCACTGCAGGGTAGGGCTGAACAATATACTGCAATATGTCAGGATCAGTAGTGGATATCCTGCACGTGCAGTAATCAAGAAGTGTGTGTTGAAACTAGGGGTGTGCTGTGTGTATTGTCAAAAGTCTTCAATCTTCATTGTTGTTTTAACAATGACTGAGCTGACGTTATGAAGTATGTCAAACACTTTGCAAACACACCTAAAGATTTTACATATTCGCTCTTCTAGCCAGCTAGAATATATCAGGTTAAAATGAGTGAACAAACTGTGCCAAGAGACAAAATACAGACACCACCAGCCTCGCGGTCTGCATCAACAGATTTCATTGGCTAGACATGGTGCACTCACTCAGCTTAGAAAAGACAGATGTTGCTCAGAAGACGCCAATCTGAACACTATGAGATGTGTGTCAACAAATGTGTCTATTTAAACCCCTTTAAAATTCTTTAGAACCAAGATATGCACTGCCAAAGTCTAATTTTCTCAGTAAAAGTTTTGTCAATATTATACACCCTCAGTTGAAACAACTTATTATGATCTACAAAGTCATTTCTATTTTCATAAGAAGTGAACGTAAAAAGGAAATTTAAATAAAGTCGTTATACTGGCACCAACATTATTTGAAGGCCAGAAGGTCTTGGGTCTATACTGAAAGTAGCACTGTGGATAGGGCTCAAAACTGTTAACACTCAATACTGTTGACCTTTGGTTGGGGAGCTGTCTGTGTAGAGAGATGCCCATATAAAAGGAGAAGGCAGTTCTGTATACCCAAAGCTTCCCAACCAAAGCGCTACCTTATAAAACAGCCTACCTAGATTACCATTAGTTGTTCATGCTCCCTGAACACAGCCAGTGGAGCGGCATTTTACGGCTCTAGATGTACTGTAGATGTACTGTAGATGTACTCTATATCACAGATTCCAAATACCACAAACTAAGAACCCAATGCTACCCAGTTATCAAGTTGTCAAGTTTTGAAAGTGTTTATGTTCCTGATAAAATATTGTTCATAGTGCGTAATTCAGGTCTTTCCCTTCAAAGTCAAAACCAGCCTCGGACTCCACCTGTATGGGGTTGCTTGCCCTCCCTGTATCTGCATGTGTCGTTAGGTTAATTGTTTATGCTAAATTTGCCTGGTTTGCATGTAACTAGTTTTACCGTAACCCTGTGCTTGTTGTTAAAAGGCCACTGCAACTGATACGATGTTAAATAAAGACAATTCCCATTTCCCTTACAGTCAAAATTGATGTCTACAAAATGTTTACACACCTGTTACCCCATATGTTAGTCAGTCCTATTAGAGGGTAAAATGCTTGCTAATATTCTGTTTTACTGGCATCATTAAATAAAAAATATGTCTCTTTTTGAGATATGTTTCAATACCTTGAAAACACTATTCCGCAATTGTGTACTGGAAGCATTTTTTTTATACTGCTTACAAAAACTAAGGGATATTTCAAAATGAAATATCCTAGAATGTAATAGTCCCTAATTTTTGTGAGCAGAATATATTGGGAAATTTTGTAGAGTGACGTGGAGCATTTAAAACCTTCATTATATACATGATAAAATATTTTTTTATGTACTCCTAGCAGAAGAATAAGCTACAGAGCTATATAAAAGCCCAGTCATGGGCTAAACTCCCCTACACTTGCCATCTCTAAACTATATTTTTTATTTATCCACAGAAACTTTATGACCGGTTGGACTCACGGAGTGCAACCATGAAAAGCAGCAAGCAATGGGATATCAGAGGAGCGGTGGCCATTGCAAGCTTCTTCCACTTTTTGCATTCCTGTGCCTCCAGTTGCCTTCTGCCCTTCCTTACCCTCTACCTCCGGCACCTCGGTTTGACCGCCTTCATGACAGGCAGCATCATGGCTGCCAAACACACAGTCGCTTTGGTATGGAGGCCCATCTCCAGCATCCTTGCCAGGCGCCACAATAAACGCCGCATGGTCATAATGGGCTCTCTCATCAGTTCATCGGCAGTTGTTTCAACACTTCTGCTCTTCCCTCCAGTGGGAGTGAGCACAGAGAGTGAAAGATGTAACGTTAGTCAACTAAATGTCAACCATACAGAACATGAGTCTTACTCTACCACTCTGGGACGAGCAACGATTCCACAAATGACCACTACAACTGTTGTCAATTCAACAGTGCCTACACAAGATCATAATGACATCGAACTGAGAGCGACGATGAAAGTAAACGTCCCTGCTTCCACTGAAACCCAAAGTAGCAAGTCAACTCAGATGGCTCAAGGAGATTCAAATGAAAGTAGCAGCTTACCAGACACAGAAGAACCTTTGGGAAGCACTCAAAATTCTTCAATAGAGAAGAGATCGTTAATGGACCAGGAGGAGACTCCTTATGAGTTCCTAGGAAGTCTGAAAGCCATGGACAGCCAGCATCAGACGTTTTTCTTGGTTATGATCATAGTAAGCTTGTGGGAGATTATGGCTGTTCCACTGGAGTGGACAGCTGACGATGGGCTGCACGAGTACCTTGATTTTGTGGATGCCACTGACCATCAAGGACTTGTAAAACCATGGAGCCTGTTAGGGACTGCTGGAGGTATGGGAGGCACAGGAATTCTAGTCAGTATCCTTTACTGTCTCGTTGGACCCGTGTTGCATTTTTACACCTACATGATGCTCATGGTTCTAACATTACCCGTTGCTGCTTTGTTACCTCTTTACCGGCACAAACGTGAACGTGTTCCTGGTGCTTGCTGGAAAGCACTGCACCTGGTGCGAGGGGACTCGCGAGCAGTGCTCTGTTCTCTGACTGCCCTTCTTGTTGGCATGGCAGGCTCAGTCGTCTCGGACTTCTTTTTGTGGCACATGCAGGATCTCCATGCGACAGAGCTTCAAATGGGTATCACTATGGCTCTGGCGCCTCTGTGCCAAGCTGCCTGTGCCCCGTTAAATGAAAGTTTAAACCGTCGCCTGAGGTCCAATGGTCAGCTACTGCTACTTGGTGTTTTGGGTCTATCACTGCAGTGTCTTTACTACTCTTTCTTTTGGACTCCGTGGGCTGCAATTCCTGCTCAGGTGCTGGCTGGACTCAGCACTGGTGCCATCTGGTGGTCTGTGGAAGTTCAGTGCATGGATGTAGCCTCCCCAGGCACAGAGGTTGCCGTGCAGAGAGTTTTTAAATCCTTGTATTTAGACCTTGGGGCCGGACTAGGTAGTGCGACAGGAGGGTTCATAGTGCAGACCTTTGGCATTACTGTGCTTTTCCAGGGAACAGCAGCAACGCTCGGACTGTGGTGCATTACCTTGGCCATTCTGCAGTGGAGGATCCCTCGGCAGCGCAGGATAAACTATTCACGATTGCTGGCAGCCAATGCTAGTGACATGAGTGATTCAGAGTCTGAGCAAGAGACTGACTGGCTGCAAAGAGCCATAGAGGAAGACAAGGGGAACAATAATTTGAGACGCATGGATAAATGATTGGATAAAGAATTATAGCTGGTGCACCCAGTTTGCAAATCTCTCTTTCATGTATCTTTGGAACGCTGACAACAAGGTGGGACAGTGCACCAGGCCATCACAAAGTACCACACACACTCACTCGTTCAGTCACCCACACCAAAGGGCATTTCATTTACAAACATGTACTTGGGAAATCGGAAGAACCTTTAAAACCTAAAGGAAATGCACATGGACTTGCTTATCAATCACCACACAGGCAGTAACAGGAGGTCAGGACTGAATCTGACACCAAGTAGCTGTGAGGTACCATCACTTGTGATGCCATTTTAACTTATTCCAGGACGCTATCTGTGACTTAAACCCAAGACTCTTGAGCTACTAGACACCAGAGTGAAACCAACAGTGGTTTGAACCAGTACCCTGGAGATGCGACACACCAACACTGCCTGTTTGTGTTACCATAAGAACCTAGAGCTGTTAGATGCCAACATTTCCCAATGGTTTAAACAATTACCCTGGAGATGTCATGCACCAACACTACCTATGTGTGACTTATTGTTAGACCCTTGAGCTGTTAAACACCAACATGTCCAATAGTTTAAACTAGTATCCTTGAGCTGTTCGGCACCAACACTAACTTTGTGTGTCTTATCCTCAGATCCTTAAGTAGTTAGACTCCAACACTTCCCAATGGTTTGAACCAGTACCCTGGATATATGATACACCAACACTACCTGTTTTTACCTGACTTATCCTACGACCATTTGGCTGTTAGATATTAACACTTTAAACAGTTTGAATCAATACCCTGCAGATGGAAGATGTGATGCACCAAAACATGTGATAATAAAAGCAATGGCGTTGCTATGCTGAAAGATTCAAAGCCAGTTGTTGTATTGCACTACATTCCAAATGGATCAGAATGTCCCTAAGAAGAATACTGAAGCTTGTTACTGTCACTGTTGTTCATCTTTTATGTCTTTATACCAAGATATAATCTGTGCTCAAATAATTAGTCCAGTTTTTGCCGCAGTACAAATGAGCCTTCTCATAGAGCACAGGCAGTAGCCATGTTAACACCAGTCCACATTGACCTCTGCTTTGAAGAGTTTGTCTTCTCCAAAGTAATGCTACAGCATACGTGTTGAGCTTTTTCTCCGGTGTGAAGGAGTGAACACTTGTGTCTGTATTTATTTGAATAAATAAAAGACATGGAGCATTACAACTATCATTTTGTGCCACTTCTCCAAACCCTGAAATGTAAATGATTCCCATTTTATCTTAATTGAAATGAATTGCCAAGCCTCTTTCATATAATATTGTCTATAAAACATATTATCTGCATTTATCAACAATTGTTCTGTCATTAATGTTCAGTCTATATGAGCTTGTACCTTGCACTATGTAGCCAAAAGTTTGTTGACACCTAAAGTTCCATCCAACATGGGCATTAGTATGGAGTTTGTCCCCCACTAGCCTTTACACGTCTGAGCAGACTTTCCATAAGATTTTGAAACATGACTATATGGTCAGGCACTCCTATTGGACATGAAGCCTTGGCTCACTTTTGGCATTCCAATTTATTCATTCATTCATTCATTCATTTATTCAGGGTTTGTGAAAGCAGTCAAGTTCTCCATCATAGATGGTAAATCATTACTTTATGGACTGGGCAAGCCAGAATGTTGACAAACTGACTTCAAATGAAAGTGAACACTACCAGGTTCAGAACATTACCTATTGCCTTTTCTTGTCTATGGGTGTTTCTATGCTTATTATTATCACTGCTCACAGTGAGTGTGGCTGAAATAAGATACTTTTCAAAAGCTTGGCTTTATCTGTATTTAAGTGCTACAGTGGGTATGGTGTATAGTTGTTGCATAGCAAAGCTAAGGTGGAGTCTGACAGTGTTAAAGAGGACCACGATACTCTTAAATGAGCATCGTACTGTCATATCGCCCAGCTCTACACACACTCTCATTAGCTAGGCTTGCACTTATTTAAAGCCATTACCACCAATTCTTGCCTATTTCCAGCCTTCCAGCCAGCCTTGCATAACACAGATATGGACCAATAATGATGGTGCATGATTTGAAAACTGACATCATCTGCAGATTGTGCTATAGGCTGGCAGTGCCACTCTAGTTAATGATAAGGGAGGCCAAAGCAGGCATGAACACGATGATTGCCACTCTTAGGAGTACTGCGTCCTGGTCAGGCCTTAGAATATTTCCTATTTATAGTAATATATGGTATTTTGTGTTTATCCATTTACTAAAATGATTTGTGCTATCCACCCATCTGCTTTCACAATAGATCTCAACATAGAACACTAATTTATCCACAAACATAGTAATGGTGTCGTTTGGACTAATTAGTATTGGAATATGGCTGGTGTGGTACATGGATGACAAAGGAAATGCGTTTCACTAAAGCTTGCAGACACTCGTCCATTCAGTGTTACTGAATAATCGTCACAAATGATTGGTTGTAATAGCAACAATTCCAACAGTGGGTAAAATGTTCAACCATTTTCATCAACAGGAACAAAATATTAGAGGACATCTCTCTTAAAATAAAAAACCTGGCATCCTGGACCTGCAATGCATGCTGGGAGCCACTTAATATGGCCTACCTTGGGTTAAGGTTCCCTTTAATACTGTAATGAGTTTTCAGCCATGCTGGTACTGGCTTCACAAGTTTGTGCAGAATCTGATGATCTATGTTATCCAGCATATTTTAAAGAACATCTTGTGATGTTACTGAAAGCTTGGTTTTCTCTTGACTTTAAGTGTCCCTGAAATGCTTGATGGGGTTTAAGTCAGGTGACTGTGATGGAAAGTCAAGTCCCAGCTCCTACTAAATAAAAATATTCCAAATGGGATTACTTTAGTGTGCGATCAGCCAAACTATACAGGCTAACAAAGTAAGTATTCATAACCAGAAACTGTCCTAGCTACTGAAACAATGTTTTACAAGAGCATGTCAAAAATAATATAAATGTTTTGGCAGAGAGATAGCTAGCTAATTACAGTGTAAACTATGTAAGCACAGCTGTGAATCCCCTAATGTCGAGCAAAGTTGTAGCAAAGACTTCCCAGTTACATTCCACCAGTTACCTTCACCCCACATTTTCTTCATTTTCCCACAGCATCTTTATATTTAAAAAAGGATTTCCCACATTTGGCTTGTTGCTAGGTTATGGATAAACAAGAACAGCTCAGAACTCAAGCGTTAGAGTAATGCAGCATCGTTTAAGTAATAGAAACAGCTCAGATATGGGATATGGGAATTATGGAGACTCTTGGGTCGCTTTGAGTCTCAAAGCCTAAGACTGATTCAGAATCTGAGTCACTGCAGGTTAAGTCAAAGTCGGGTCTCAGGTAGTTTTTGATTTTGTGTCTAATTGCAAGTCAGGTGTTAGTTTGATTCGAGCCACTCACATTGCTATGCTGATTATATAATTTGTAGTGAACTGAAAAAAAAACAATAAAATGTAAACATTTTCACGTATGGCTTCGTATGGCTGTCCTATATACAGTCAATTTCAGTTAATGGGACCACATCGGGATGCGATCGTTTTGGTCCTAATAACTGACTGGCCCGATTAAACAAACATGCCCTATGTTACAAGATGGGACGTGCTATGTAACATATTAAATGTTTATTAAATCTTTATT
>JAUZSU010137181.1:0-15933 GCA_034780255.1 Parotocinclus maculicauda | reverse complement strand
CGGTGCCCACCCGGCAACTCTGGGCACAAGGGCAGGAACAACCCTAGATGGGACGCCAATCCATCATAGGGCACACACACACATAGTCACAAACTAAGGGCCACTTTTAGAGACACCAATTAACCTAATGTCTTTGGACTCTTGCTTTGTTAGTTAGTGGTTAACAATCAGCTAATAATGACCTATAACCTATAACCATTTTATTGTTAGATTCTCTATGTTTTTAAAAAGCACAAGTACCTATGGATTAAACCGGATTGTCATCCAGCCAGAGCCAAACAGGACAAAGATAAAACCCTGAATAAAACTCTTCGTCTCTTGGGTGACAAGCTAAAGAAAGCTCTAGCTCTTGTCCCAAGAGGCAATACGACAAAAAAAGAACAGAAAGTCAGAAAGCTAGAGCACTGAAGGTGTTCTGTGGTGAAACGGCATACATGAATGTGATACTATTTAAAGCAATAACTGAAAGCACACTAGAGGAACAGTGTTTGTGAAAATGGTAAAACCTTTAACATGATCTATGTTTCAGTATAAATTCACACAAGTCCTAAAACTCACTTGCAAAATCAAGATAACAACATAGGACTTGGTAATTCATATATTGATCCAGTATTACATATCTGTTTTACAACACTGTGGAAAAGTATTAGGCATTCTATATTTTCTTTTCAGTTTGTTTCAGTTGTGCATATTCTTTATTCTTTTAAGTTTTAGTGATAACTTCACCTTGTAGTTCTACAATTACTGACTGTCCATCTGTTTCTTTGCATACTTTGTTCATCTCATTTACTGTGTTCTTTTAAAGTCGGGACCACGAAAGATCAGGGATTGTCTGGGTGGTTTATAATTTTAAGCACTGCAGTGACAGTAATGTTGTCATTAGTGTGTCATTATTGGGACTGTGGTAACCTAGCGGTTACGGTACTGGACTCTGGGCCTGATGGTACAGGGTTCAAATCCCACCTCTGCCGAGCTGCCACAGTTGGGTCTGTAAGCAAGGCCCTTAACCCACCATTAATGAATTGTAAGACTGTACAAGTTGTAAGTCGCAAAGCAAATAGAAACTTGGGAGGAACTCGAATCATATTTAAGATAACAGACCTGCCTCTAAATTAAAATGCCAGCTTTAGTGCTTCCTTAAGCTACACTTTTAAATACAACAATAAACAAATGTGCAAAATAACACAACAGTGCTGTGGTTAATTTAAGCCGGATCCAGCTGGAACAAGATTTAGTGCTATACAAGTACCCCTTATATATGGAGATCTCTAAATCCAACACCTCTGCGTTAAATATATAACATAACATTTAAATAAACAATATTAATAAACTCATTTTAATTAAAATGTACTTATATGTGTGTAAACTCCTTTCAAATGGCTCGTTTTCTTTGATTTTTGGTAATTAGATTATCAGAGCTCTGCACATTTATGTGACAACAAAACTTGCAAAAATGAGGAAAAAGCAAATAATTATAATGTATTATAATTATAAAAATAATAATAACGCCGCTATCTTTACTATGTTCCTGAATCCTTTATTCCTTTATTTTTTTCTTCTGACTAGTCACCTAAAGGATCGCATTGTGGCTAATGGATGTGCTAGTCTATGCAACTCCTAGTGGATCAGATACAGCAGTACTGCTGAAGTATTAAAGCACCTAAATGTCCCTTGTTGACTGAAAAAAGTAACCAACCAAACATATCCTGCCACCAGCATAATGTGGGCAGCTCCATGTGAGCACTGATTAGAGAATGACTAAAACTTTGGACAACAGATGAACTGTCTCTGACTTTACATTTACAAGGTGGTGTAAATTGGTAGACTGTAGATATGTTGGAGATATGGTGTCTAATTCAGTAAACAGTGTCTAAACATTGTTTCTCCAGCAGCACTGTTGTGTCTGATCCAGTCATACCAGCACAACACACACTAACACACCACCATGGTGGTCAGTGTCACTGCAGTGCTCAAAATGACTTCTACAAGAGAGAATCAACAAATTAACAGTCATACTGCAAATTATGTTGACTTGACTTATCACATGTGACTGGGCTGAAATGAATCATGTAGTAAGTAATATGTGATGCAATTTAGTGAGAGTATCTGAAGGAGTCTAATTGAATGTAATAATAAGTTACTTAAGACTTGGCATAGGCATGTGGGTAAATGACTTGTGAGACGACTCAAGGAAGACTGACAAGACTTGGAACTGAGACTCTGAGACGCTAACAATAAGTGTTTTTAAAATTAATTGACAAGATCTGCCCAGGAAAAAAATTTACTGTAAAATGTCATAGTAAAGCTGTAAATTGCTTGACAGTTTTAATGTGAACTTTCACAGTTTGACCATAAAGTTCACAGTCCTGTTATGGATTTTGGTGGTAATTTGGCCACATCATGGTTCTACTGTCAGATTTCACAGTACATTTTTCCTGGGTGTGACTTGACTTAGACATGAAGGTAAGCAAAGAGATTAAACATTATCTGTGTTATTCAACTTCAAACTTAATGGGCGACTTGATGATTACTTGTGACTTTGTGCTTGTGGAATTAACCACAACAATGTAAGCTCCCCAGCTTATCTCAGTTTAAGGTTTGCACAAATACACAGCTACATAATATTAAGCTACCACAATGTTGCATGAAAGGAAATACCAGTTATGGCCCAAGAAAAAACAAAATCAACAAACCAGTCCTACTTGTGCCAGTGTTTTCCTGTTGAACTCTTAAGGTCTAGCACATTTTGACACTTTGGCACTATTAATATAGTAATGGGGATCTTGGCATGAAAATTAGAAGTCAGATTTCTTTTTAATCTTCTCATTACGCTTTGGTGGCCTTTGTAGTGAAATTTTCTCCACATTCGAATCTCACGTTGAATCTAAAGTGGAAAACCTCTCCCACCCTCCCACTGCGCTAAATAATTCACACTTCAGACCTATGTTCTGCATGCTAATTCTTAAAGAGCAGCTATATACCACCAACAGCTCTAAAGATCAAGGTAATATGAGCTCTAAATCAATGTAACAAAGAATGAGGAGCCCTTTACAATGCTTTAAATAATTTTTTTTGACATTTTCAGTAATTTCATGTCGACCATACTTTATGATTTCAGACAGGTTAATAAGTTAGTCATTTCTGTTTGGTACAGTTAACAGTTACAGTTTAACTTACTGTTGATCATAAGATGGCCAGTAGGTTGTTTAGGTTGTTTAGACTGGTACGTGACCGAAGTGCTCCTCCTTATTTTAGTGACCCGCATATTTCTCTCTTCACTTTTGACTGACAGCCTGCTCCCTTCCCCTATGAGGATGACTTATTCATGCATGTTCGTTTTTGATCTTGCCTTTGGCTTTGTGCATAGGGGATGTCTTGCAGTTTTTAGCTACAGAAAGAATGCAACAGTGTAAAGTGTCCTTTGTTCTTGTCAGTTCTAGTGAATTGTCCGTGTGCTCTGTAACAGGCAGTCGGAGTAAATGAGCCATTGCGTTAGTGTCTTTCAGTATCCTTGAAGACAGCATGCGCTCCCACTTTTGAGACTTAAATTTGAAAAACATTGAATGATATCATATTGTACAGGTATGTCCCACTTAACGACCACAATACGCTCTGTGAAACAGGTCGTTGATCGAAATGTACAGAAAAGAGTATTTTTACAAGAAAACTAAGGACAAACAACACATAAATGCAGCAGAGATGCTGCTGAAAACATGAGTGCTGGTTGCACACGATCAAGAGGGAATGAGCTCACATGAAGAAATTCTAATTCTCAGAACAGCCAATGCAATATCGCCTTTTAAACACTTTTAATTGTTATGTAGGTAAATCCAGCAATGCACTACTGTTAATAGTACTGTTAGTAGTAAGGAAGTTAGTGAAATAATTTTCACTGACTTTATTTTCTGGTTGTATTTTAATGATGAGGCTGATAAATAATTGTATACAGTATCTTACGAAAGCGACACCCCTTATGTTTTTGTAATTATTTCATTATATCTTTTCATAGGACTACACTGGAGATATGACACTTTGATATGATGTAAAGTAGTCAGTCTACAGTTTGTATAACAGTAAAAATATGTTGTGTCCTCAAAATAACTTAACACACAACCAATAATGTCTAAACCGATAGTAACAAAAGTGAGTACACCCCTTAGTAAAAATGACCAAATTGTGCCCAATTAGCTATTTTCCCTCCCAGGTATAACGTTACTCGTTAGTGTTACATGGTACAGGGTGCAACACAGGAACAACTATAGACAAACTTATACACATACTTACACACTAAAGGCACTTTGGAAAAACCACTTAACCTAACCAGCAGGTCTTGTGGAAGGAAACCAGAGTACCATGAGAAAACGAAATGTATATCTAATCTAATGGTAGCCTAAGACATTTGCACAGTACTGTAGGTACAGTTGGTTCTCCATCCAGGGAATTTCCAGAAAGTGCACAGAAGCTAAAGCTTGAATTTGTCCATGCGAATGAAGTGATGTGTAGGCATTCCCTGCCGTAGCCTCCAGTCATCTCACAGATCCTCAGCATGCGCTGTTCAAGCATTTGTTCGCCTCACTTCTCTTGTTCACATATACAAACTTTTTTCTTATCATCATTTCCTAACAATACAATACAACAGCTATTTACATATAATGTAAATGCTATTAGGTATTTTAAGGAACTGTGCAGGAGGATGTGCATAGTTTATATACAGTACACTACTACTGAAAGCATTTTATAAGCAATCTCTGTAGATAGTGCTGGCAGTACTGAGGGCCTATTTTGCTATTTACTGATATATATAAATGGGACGATCTGCAACATGGGGTGGGATGATGCTTTGTGCATTTGCATTTTTGAACACTAGAGGGCATTTATACATAATATTGCCATACACATCTCGACTAAATGAATCTTATAGTCGATTCTGAAATGGAAAGTTGTTTGGTTTCCAAGATGGTTCTTTAAAATTGGCGAAACTGTTGTAATAGCACATTTTGTTGCAGCAGCACTATTTAGAATTCCTAATTTATTTTAACTGCAGGGGACTGAAATAAAATATATATATTTTTGCATTTTAAACGAATACATATATGTCATATACAGTGAAGCTACCAAATGACATTTGTTTACAATTTTAATCCTCTAAATCTAGTCATTTATTTTCATTCTAAGGACTAAAGTTTTTTGTTTTTTAGTTTAAAAAACTCTAAAAGAAAATGTGCATTATTTTGCATTGTTTACATTTTATAAAGGAATGATTTATTGAATGCCTTATGGTAATAAAATCATAATAATAACTGTGCATTGTACACCCCGGTTAAATACAAATTCCTTTATTAAAGAAGCTCTTACACATCTTAAAATAAAAGTGGATGTAAATTAGCCTTGTACAGACACCCTATGACAAACCTGGATCAATGTTCAAATTTTGAAAGACACAGAATCGACCTTGTAGTCGTTTATACTTTAATTACGCTTGCCTAAAGGGAGAGAAACAGACACACCTGAGCAATGAGGTACTACAAATACTCCCAGCATCCACCTTACTCCATACTAATGAACGCATTACAGATTCTGCCACAAACACTGGCCCATTTCCTGTTTAAATAAATTATCTTTTTCCATCCCAAATGACTCTTTGTCAGCGTCCGGAGTTGAGAAATTTCTCACGAGTCGCAGCTAAACACTCAAAATTGCGGCATGACAATGAAGCTGTTTTTGTAATTTAATTTCACAGTCAGGCTATGGCCCCTTTGAAGGAACTGATTGAGAGCGTGCTCCGCATTGTAACGCACTGGATTAAATGACTGGGCCTAGAGGCAATTTTGAGGTCCTTTTTTCCTTCAGGCCTCACATTAATACACATTTGAAACGACTTTCAAAGCTTCAGGGAGACCACTTTTGGTAAACTAAAGAGGGGAAATATTAAGGAGCTAAGTCTGAGACAAGAATCCGTCATTTACATGTTACGCAAGGGGACACGAGACACTAAAACCTCCACCATTGTAGATCGTTGTTTGACTCTCGGCGGTGCTTCCAACCTCGCTGGGTGCTGTACAGACACGATTAGATGTGTCTGTGGGTGGGAAGGTCAGACAGTGATTCATCTCCTGCCACTGCAACAGCATCCCCACCGGCTGATTAAGGAGCCTGGAAAGATGGCAGGAAGATGCAGAGAGTCTGTTCCAATCGTAACAAGCTGGGGTCAGGTGGGTGGTGAGAGATGCCAAGATAACTAAGGAATTGGATAAGTCAAATTCAGGAGAAAAAGATAACCAGACATAAAGGGTTCAACATCTGGATTATTCGGATCATGTGCTGTGGCATCCTGATCTCTCTCGCCTATAGGCTCCATGTCTATGGCGGCTTCAGTACTGGCAAATTGTCATCATGTGGCTCTGGTCTCGAGGCTGAAATCAGACTGGGGTGTAGAGGAGATTTTGTACTTCTAGTAGAGACCCCAGATACAGTGGTACCTTGTTTCTCAAACCCCTTGGAACTGATCAAATTTGGTTCTTGGTGCATTTTGACTGGAATAAAGTTGTCAGCTATCATCGTTCACTTTAACCTGGACGAGTCCATTCACGCAAAACTCGATTCACAATTTAGTGATTCATTTTATCCAAAATGTTATTTATTGGTGAGTGTTCTAGGGATAGGGATTGTAATGCTTTTAAACAGGCTTTAAAGTTTGTGCTGTTTTTATTTGTCACAGTTGCAACTCGGCTTATCTAAGAACTGAGACATTTCCTTTTTATTAAATTCACTTATTCTTACCCCCAAACTCCAAATCAAAACGCTGGGACGGTATGAAAAATGCAAATATGTAATAAAAATGCAATGCTGCTTACATGTACTTTGACTTTTACATAATTGCAGATAGCATAAACCCATTATTTTTAACGTTTTGTATGATCATCTTCATTTTATGTGTTAATAAACATCTAACCCTGAATGTGCAGCACATTCCAAAAAAGTGTTGCAATGCTTATGGCTCGAATGGCACTTCTACATTTTTTTATATGTAGGTGAACCCAGCACATGTAGTGTTAAGCAGAATACAAACTTTTCCATTTCCTGTAAATTAGTTTGCAAAGTTAATGCAAAGTAAATCAATATTTAGGAAAGTAAATGGGTTAAAAACACATGTAAATGTAACATCAAGATATGTCAAAGTATGAGTAAATGTCAACATGTTTATACGAACAAAGTGAAATTTGATGGACACACAAATGCACATCCTGGAAATTACATTATAAACTGTCTTTATGTGACAATGCAACATATGTCTAGTTGTATAAACGCCATGAGCATTCATTTTCAAAATAGTGCAAAGTGCAAATAAGAAACTGTGAGAAATGAGTGCATTTATGTGCATTCATTTATTTATTGATTTATTTTAGCATATTTTGAAAGGGTTTTTTTCACTTAGTTTTTTTTATTTCTTGCAATCCGCAGATGTAGCAAGTGTCATTCAACTGAGTTGGGTCTCTTTTATCATGCATCTTTGGCTTCCATCAAAATAAAATATCAGGTCTATTATACTGTCCCCTTAAGTGTTATGGCTTTCCCCTAAACAGGGACGTAACAGTACATTTCTGTATTTTCTATAATTATTGTGAATTTCCATAAATTTCATTTCGGTTAATGCAAAGTAAAGCAATATTTAAGTACAATTAGGTTGAAAATACATATGTAAACAAGCCATCAAGGTAGTATGTCAAAGTATGAGTAAATGTCAACATGCAAAGTTAAAAGAAAGATTTGGATTTTCTATTACAATTCGTCAGAGCAAAAAGCAAATGGACTTTAATTGGATGGTTGGTAAACAGTGCTTAATTGTACATTTTATTTCTAGTTCTAGTTGATGCTTTGCACTGCAGAAAGACAGATTTGAGAACAAAACAGGTGTCCTATGTAGCCATTAAACCATCTGCAAATGTTGATCTAAATAACATTTCTTGTTATCATTAATTCAGCACAGCCCCGTTACATGTTTTTCCTCCATTCTGACTGGTTACCCTTGTGAATTATCATTGTTCTGACATAAAACTTTTATGAGAATGGAACAGATTTATTGATCTGGCCTTCAGATGCAGATTACAGCTTGCAGTAACAGATTCACAGTAAGAAGATCATTTACACATCAAACCCTATGCCAAGGTGAAGGTGAACATGAGATATGACACCTTCTTCTCGGCATGAAATCTTATATTAATTCGTACGTCTACTGCTGTGGGACGTGTGACAAAATGGGCTGTATCTCAAAGTGACAAAAGAAAGGGTTTTTTTCCCTGAAGGCGACACCTGTAAGAACCGATAATGAAACGTACTTTACTCTAGGGGCATTGCTAGGAGAGATTTATTTGGGCGTGCGTTTCCCACTTATTCTGTAATATTTATTCATGCAAATAGATCTTTAATTCGACAATACATCTATGTTGCTAAATTTCCTCTGGGATCAATAAAGTATCTATCCATCCATCTATCTATCCATCTATACATCCATCTATCCATCCATCCATCTATCCTTCCATCCAGCCATCCATCTATCTATGTGTCACCGTAATGTGAGCTGATAGTTGTCTGAAAATAGAGTGTTTCCCAATCACTGATTTATTTAATGTCAACATCGTTCACAGCATATTAATTTTGAGTATAGTTTTTTTTATTATGCAAGATGGGCCAAATCTGATCTCACTGCAAAGCTACATCTGTTCACTCAACCCCCTCTTACCTCTCGCTCTATCTTTCTTTCTTCATTATCCTCATGAGGATAATTAAAGCTACACCTAACCCAAAAAAGGCGGATTTTCCTGTGGGATCCAGTTAAATGTCCCTACAAGATAAAAATGTCAGTTTTTTCTATCTTTGTGGGGACTCTAATAGTCTTAAGAGTCTAGATAGTATTATATTTATTATGTTTTTAAAATATATTATTTCTGGTAATATTTAATTAGCTTTTATTTTTAAGCTATTTTATAATCTTATTAACTACATAATTTAATTAAATTGTTACATTTATCATCTAAGGATGTTGATTACCTTTTAGAGTATTGGTCCTCCCAAGGTTTCAGCCTTATAAGGTTTAGGGACTTTTTTCTTTCCACTGTCACCCTAGGTGTGCTCAAATTGGGCTTAGATAATGGAAGACTGTTAAGATGCTTTGAGATAATACTGCATTTGTAAAAAAAAATGCAACGGAGTGAAATTTGATGGACGGACAAACGCACACACACATTTACAGAACTGTCTTTATGTGACAATGCAACATATTTCTGGTTGTAAAAACGCTATGAGCATTCATTTTCAAAATCGTGCAAAGAAGGGAATGAGACACTGAGAAATGAGTTTTTTTTACAAGGGTTTTTTTCCCTTTGCGTTTTGTGGTTCTTGCAATCCGCAGATGTCGAAAGTGTCATTCAACTGAGGGTTAAAGTTTACTCACCATCATCATCTCGGTGCAGCACTAGCCAAACATGGCTCAAGATTAAGTCTGCTCATGCTGACACCACATGTGTTTATTAAAACATTTTGCACAAGAGGCTGTACATTTACATGAGTCATTACTGCTGTCCTCCAACAGCTAATGTATCTGTCAGGGTAATACACTGTTCACAAAATGTTTCATTTTAATTACCGGTATATATGGGCTAAGTTACCTAAGTTAAGGGAAAAAAACCTTATTGGACATATATGTAAATAGGTGTGTGTGTGTGTGTCTACATTTAATTACTGAAATACAAAGAAAACTTGTAAACTTCTACATTTCCCTTTTCCATGCACACAAGAAATCCTTAAAAGCTCATCAAATGAGCGCTCTTGGCATAAATAGCAGTGCGTTTAGTGTTGTCTTCGTCTAAATGATGCCTTCACCGATTTTCACTCTGCCAGCCGCCTACACCGCCACTCTGCCTTTGTTTTTGATAATTACTGAAAGCGTCAGTCACTAAATAGCTCATTCGTTTCTGTTAGCACATTCACACTTCCACACAAAACAAGCTGTCATTGTCTCCGTGGAAGGCTGCACCATTTTCTGTCGCGCAATGGTACATGCCTGCATGCTGTACTTGTGTGTGCGTATTAAGCCTGTCCACTGAATGACACAAGATCTTGATTATGGAACTCCAGGTCTGAAACTCTGATCACACACAAAAAACAAACAAAGCATAGTGATGCAGGAGTACCGGTAAGCTCTGTTTAACGTTCATCTGATCAACGGTCATAAAAAATATACTTAATTACAATAGAAAGTATCTTTTAACACTAATGTTGAGGTTGTAAACAGCTGATCACCTTAAAAACCAATCAATGTTGTGAGCTCATGAGCAGAGCTTGGAGTTTAAGAGCTCAGGTCCATCATTCACTCTAAGGCTGATTTCTAACCTCACTTGCTTGTTAGCTCACATTTGGAATAGAGATTTTTTAAACGTGGTTGATGTGTTTAGAGACTGTATTTGTCTGCATATTACTTTGTGTGGATTAAGTGGATTTTCATCACTTATTTGTAACAAGCTGTAAAATGTTGTTCATAAGTGTGTGTGCGCATGCTTGTGTCCTATTGTAACTAGTACTCCTGTTATATGTTATTTCCACCATCTACATTTTCTCTCTCACCTATAAGTCTATATATAAACACGTTCAAATTCACCACTTGAGTCTCTTTTATCATGCATATTTGGCTTCCATAAAAAAAGTATAAGATCCATTATACTGTCCCCTTAAGTGGTATGGCTTTCCCCTGGACAGGGTCATAACAGTAACTTTCTGTATTTTCTATAATTATTGTGAATTTCCATACATTTCGTTTAGTCATGCAAAAGTTTAGCTTGTATAACAGTTCATGTTTCAGAAGGGGCGGCAGTAGGTACGCTGTGTATGATGGATGATGGTAGTGTTCCACTGTATCTCTGAAGCATTTACGTACTTGTGAAAATACCATTTTTATATTTATATATTTACATTACAGTAGCATAAAAATATCATGTGACTATCATTCATTTTGGTCAACACCCTGTTTCACAGAACATAACATGGACATTAAACGCATGCCACTACATAGAAATGGCTGCCCAGTCCAGGTAGCTCTTCACCGAACCTTGGCTTGTGTTGTATTTCAGTTCACATTGTTACCTATTCCTTTTCACTTTATGCACTTGATACAACACACTGACTCTGCGACAGCTAATCATGCCTTACAGAGGGAGAGCCGAAAAAAGAGATGTTGGGGCAATATCATGATTCGCAGTTACAATGGTGAAGAATATAGAGTGTATATGCGAATGATAGAATCACACCAATATGTGGGATCTGGCACACAATACTAACACGAAATCACCTCTGAACAAGGTGCATAATGTAACCGTTCCTAATAGGGAGCGTATTCACATTTAGACTGCTTCATCAGCTTCATTTAAGCTCAGCAGTAACTACAGCCAGACATCTTCATGCTCAGTAAGTGTAAAAATGTACATGCAATCAGTGTCTCATCCAAAGCTGTGCTAGGAATATTTGGAGCTGTCTATGCTTGCAAGAAGGTCCCCGGTTTAATCCCAGGGTAGAGCGGCCTGGGTCCTTTCTGTGTGGAGTTTGCATGTCCTAACCGTGTCTGCGTGAGTTTACTCTAGGTACTCCGGTTTCCTCCCACAGTCCAAAGACTTGCATGTTAGGTTAATTTGTGTCTCTAAAGTGGCCCTTAGTGTGTGACTGTGTGAGTGACTCTGTGTGTGTGCTTTATGATGGTTTGCCGCCCCACCTACGGTTGTTCCTGCTCTTGCGCCCAGAGTTTCCGGGTGGGCACCGGCTAGCTCGCAACCCTTTGTGTATTAAGCAGAAGAAAATGGATGTCTATGCTTGTCAGAAGCGTGAAATAAGAGCCAAACTGTCACCCCCTGCATAGGGAAAGTGTGGCTTTGATATATCCAGAGTGTATAAAAAACATTATAGTTTAATAAGCTTAAGTATTTTAATTAAGTACTATAAGCTCTGCCTTTAAATGCAAATCCTGTGTAATGCTTGTGATTCTGATGATATGATTGCAGCATAAAACGTAACCATCTGTCTTACCTGCTGAAACTGTTTATCTGTTTGACCTTTAAAGTAAACTTGGAGGAGTGTTATCATCTTAAATCCAAATGTTTTAGAAAGGTAAAAGAGCATGCAGCCCACATTTTATTTTTTTGGGAGTCACAAAATACCAACGGTACTGGCCTTTGTGCAACTGTCCGAGTGGAGTACTTGTCTTGTTATGACTTAAACGCCCTTCTTTAAATCCAATACTGCATTTCCCAGTGCCTATGTGTGTTGACCTTCATAAACAATGGCTATAAAAACAGGCTCACAAAATCACAAAAAAATAGTGCAAAATATACGTTTATGCCACTCCAAAATTGCTAAATATCAAACTTGTACTGGTCTGTTGGTCAGAAAATTTGCCATAATTAAACATTTTTTTAAAGTAAGTAACTAACTAACTTATTGTGGAGTAGCCAATCCCTTTGATTTCCTTAAATAATTATTTGATTCCCTCAAAAATCTTATGGGTAAAATTGTGGATGACTTTTTACAAAAAGAAGAGTCAGTGTTGTTCTATTTGATGGTAATGGTTTCCAGTTAAAATTGGTTAAAATCTTTTCCAGCTACTTTGTGTTTAAATATTCTTCAACTTGTTTATATTTGAACTTTGACCAGGTCGAAACATGAGCCTGATGGACTTGTTTTCAAGCCACCTCTTGGTCCACAATTGTAGCAAGCGGGTTGTTTTATTAAAAAGTAAAAAACATGATCAGTCCTCTATAGAAAACAACTTTTCAACGACGCCAATAATTGCCTTTTCCATTAAAGCGGCTCGCCAGCAGCTAAAAGTCTTGCCACCTCTACCTCCATGCATAATGGTAGCAAAGATGCATTCACTGTTGTATTTCTTAGCCAGTCAAAGAAACCTCTTTTTAATCATCATCATGCAACTCAAATTGTGATTCATCAGTTCACACAGCTCTGCTGAACCACTCTGAATCAACCTTCTATTCTGCCAGAAGCTTCATTTGGTCTGTGATGTTTTTCTTAGACATAACTGGCTTTTTAACACAGCTGTCTAGACAAAAAAGCTTGCATTAGGCAACCTTCTAGTTATTGTTCTTCTTAAAAGAGACTTGTTTACTGCGGTGCTGCTGACGGTTTTTGCACTGTCAAAAACTGCTTGTAGTGGCTTTGGACCTTTAGATCCTTTAATCCTGATAATGTTTCCTGTTGTTTCCAAGTGTTAACCTATTCTTTTAATAGCTGATAGTGATAGTAAACTGGTCATGTGCAGTGTCTCTGGGGACTTGATAATAACAGAATAGCCTCCATTTGTCTGATATATACAAGCCATGTGGTTTCTAACAGCAAACCCTGCATGATATTATACTGTTTCTTGAACAGATTTTCTCAATTGTGTACTCTGGGACTCCAATGACTGACAACTTGTCGATCTTTTCCTATGGATATTTGTTTACTACTCTAGTTAAGAGCTTGTTTTCAGGCTTTTGGTTGGACTAGCCTATATACAGATAAGTAAATGAAGGAACAGGTCTCTAAAGTGTAATTTCTTAGTTCAATGATTTATTGTTACAACCATTAAAAGCTTAATATTTTGCAATGCTGGCCAATTGTTGTATGATCAGATAACAGTGGTGTTAATAGAAGGATGAAAAGAACCTGATGCATGTATGATGGAGGATCCTGTGATGTTATTGGGGCTGTTTGTTAGGTTACATTGCATAGTGGATTACACGAAATATGAGGACATTTCTGTTAGGGTTCCTACCTCACACCCACCGTACGCGTTCCACCATACTCGCCATTACAGAGCAATCCTGTGCTTAATTTACGACTTGATGACGAACACCTGCTTTTTTCGCTACTTAAGTGTCGGGTTTTAGCGTTGTTCGTTGCCAGGTCATCTGATTCCATTCGCGCACCCAACCATCGGTACGCACGCGCACACCTTGACTATAAATAGACTGTGGTCTGTAGTCCATCTGTTTCCATATGTACTTTGATTGTCCTGTTTAGTCACTTGGTCTGTACCCCCACAGGTTAGGTACTATATGTGTGGTGAATCATTCTTAGCACTGCAGTGAGACCAATGCTTTTATGAGTAGATCAGATACAGCAGTGCTGCTGGAGTGATTAAACAGTTTGGTTACTCGCTGTGCACTTTATTAGATATATACCATATATCTAGCATATTACTCCACTTTGTACATGTAAAGTCAGAGGCAGCAGCTCATCTGTTGTTACACCGTTTGTGTTTGTCATTCTTTAATCCTTTATCAGTGCTTATAGGATTTGCAGATGTCTGGATATTTTTCGTTCTAAAAGTGTCCAAAGTGTTTAAAAACTCTAGCAGCACAGCTGTGGTCTGAACATTAGAAAACAGAATCAAGGAGATAAACAAGGTATGTAGAGAAACAGACGGACCACAGTCTACAATTGTAGAACCAAAAGGTGCTTGTTTATGGTAAGCAAAAACCCTAAATTAGACAACGAGTGTAAAAACAATGATGTGTCTCTAACAGCGATCATCTGTGTAAGTATGTAGCATTGGATCAAGAAATCAAATTCTGAGTGCTGTAGCAGAGTACTTGTTGTCTTGGTATTCTGAAGATAATACTGCGGAAACTAATGATTGACAAGAAATGGTCAGAGGATCCATTCATAACGAAGTGTCACTAAAGGATGGTGGAGGTGTCTGATGATTGAGAGGTCTAATGTTTGGGAGTTCTCTGCTGGAAAGTGTGTCCCAATTTAGTTTCAGGTGGTGGGTTGCCATCCATGAAAAGACGTCTGAAAGCAGTCAATTATCCTCTGTGAAACCTGGAAGGTAGGTGGAGAAAAGCAGAAGCTGTCTCATAGCAGTGCAGCAGAAAATATTAAGAGCCAGTCATTAAGCTTAATGATTTTATACAGGTATGCACCGTTTATCGACCGCATTACATTCTGTGAAACAGGTTGTAGATGGAAATGGTCAATGTCTGGACATTACCATAGTCACAAAGTTTTCTTATGCTGCTTTAATGTACAAACCCTGCTTGGTAGAGAACATTAAAATACATAAATGTGTAAAATTAGTCATGTACACACACACAAACATTGTGTTACACACTATTATTTTGGTATACGTTATTCAAAATGTAATTACATTTATGTGCTTTGAATACTTCATTTAATAAGTATTTATGAGAAGCTCTTTAATGTAATAGATACTTTTATCGTAAGCTCAGACTGAATTCTGCCTCTCTTTTGTTAAGTATTTATGCTAAATGAATAAATATAAATTATACATAAGAAATTAGATTTTTCACGTATATTTTCAGAATCAATCAGATATTTCGTCCTTGTGCAGTGTAGAAAGTAGAATCCTGGATAATGAACTCATCTTTTACTAATTAAAATCAGTTAATGTACAGTAAATTTCTCTACAACCACTAAGTTTTACTGAATACTGTATATAGAAAATATTTGTTTCAGTTTTTAATATAAAGGCATCATTATACACTTTTCCTCATGGAAGCTAACCAATTGTCCACAAGTATTAAGTATTTCGAGAACATCCATATATATATACATTTGCTTTATATTTTGTACCATAAATACATTTTAGACTACAAATCATTCTACACCAACAAAGATTAAACTGATATATAAGGGCTGAATTAATGTGATATATTTGTTGTTTTGTTGTTTTTGTTTTAGCAAGTTTATTATTTGTTTACCATTTTCACAGTCGTCTAGTTATTAGTTCACCTCCAGTGAGCTCTGGTTTGATTTGTTTTGGATTTGGCCTGTGTGGAGTTTTCATGTTCTAATTTGTATATACAGTCGAATCTGGTTAATTGGACCACCGGTTAATGGGACCAGCCGCTTATTCGGACCAAATCCTAAAGT
>JAUZSU010137170.1:0-15933 GCA_034780255.1 Parotocinclus maculicauda | reverse complement strand
GCCTACAAACGGAGCGCCACGTGGGGAACATAAACAAAAACACTGACATACCCCACGTGGCGAGGCACGGCAACAACAAACGATCGCGACACGAATCCTGACAGATACCATAATTAAGTACTTATTGTTTCAAGAAATATAGTTATTCAGCAGCTTTTATAATATAAGATCAACAATCTTATTAATTGTATTTGTGTATATAATCACATGGCATGAATATTATTTGACAAATGATAGGTATTATAAAATAACCTGTCTAATGGATCAAATAAGTTGTTGATACGCATAGGAAATGATGGAGTTAAGTTGATTTAAACAGATAAACATGAATCATGATGTTGGCAGGTCTACGCACAATGTGAGACTTTGTGTTAAGATCTCTGTTAAAACTTGAAGCGAGATTACTGGAGTAATTTTGCTTAGTAGAGAAACCTAAGACAATAGAACCTTAAGTAAAAGTCTCATTTGTCTTACCATTTAATCTCTTCTTTGAGACTTTTTTGATACTTTTCCCTTATGGGAATGGCTGCTGTGCAGTTCTTGGCCCAAGTCCTTGCTTCTGCTATAAGGTATCACGGTGTATTTTTTTTGTGTGAGAGTATGTATATACTGTATATATAGCACATATAGCAATATATATAGCAATCTCCATCAGATATTATGGGGTGATTATAGCAGTGACTGCATGATTGTGTTACACTTTAATTGGGTAACTATCCACACTAAGGAAATAAGGGGTCAGTCGAGCCACAAGTGTTATGTTTATTGGTCGTGCCCTGTTCTCATGTACCCCGAAAAATGCACAGTTGTCCCTGTGTTTAATCCTTATTTGCTTGCTGCATTTTTTACACTGATGACAAAAAATAGGCAATATTTTAAAATGAAATATGCCCTAATGAAATATCCCTGTAATTTTCGTGAGCAGTATAATTACAGACAGACTATCAGTGCAGTGTTTTGCTTTTCTGTGTCACAGTCTAAGCACCAGTGATTGGAATGTTGCTTTATTAAGCTTATTTTAATGACTAAAGCTGTTATGGGGAATTAACCACATTGCACAGCCTGAAGAAAATGTTTAAAAAAATGTCACTGTGCTATTCCTAATTTTTGTCATAAACTGTGAGTTGAAAAACTCAATGGAAAGTATGAATTAGTATGAACGTTTGACAGGCAAGTGTCGTTACATCATAAATTCAGAGTATGATGGGTATTTTTTAGGTGCTATCAGTAATTGAGTAGTTACATAAGATTAAACTAGGTTAATAATCTTTTTTATAGTATACAGAAAATGTATTAGTTCTCTTAACATCTTTACTGCATAAAAATGTATAATAGCAAACATGAGAGATTCCACTGCTATTTCTAGTGCTTATAAATGAGAAAAGCATGCCAAATAACTTGGAACTGCCTGATAACTTTTCATTGAACAGATTTTCATTAGATGTGATGCAACATATAAATTATTTGACTAGAGAAATTTTACTTTGACTAGTAAAATTTGACTTTTACTGTTAGTGGCATCACGATTCACGTAAGCAAAGCACTAGTTCAGCACTATTCTCCACTGCACTGACCAGTGAATGTCAGTTGGATGCTGTGTGATGGTGAATGTGTCAGCATTTCACTACTTTTTCTGCTTCCTAATAAATATTTTTAAAGCTAGTATTTTTAAATTAATTTTAGAACAAATGTATGACCTTCAAAGCAGCTAAGCAGGACGGTGACTTAGCAGAAAGGTAGTGATCTAATTCTCTTTGTTCCTTTTTGTCTTCAGGGACAGCTTTCTCAGGCACTGAACGTTTTGTCTGATCGAGCCACTGAAGCCAAGGAGTTTCTGGTCCAACTCAGAAACATGGTGCAGCACATACAGGTAATCAGTGGAACGTGGTGGATGTGAGGGAGTGGAGTAATGAGGAATGAAAGAATGAGAAGGCTGAAAAGGTAGTTTTGGATGAAGCGTTTTCCCCTTTCGTTTACTTTTATAACATTTAGCAGACACTTGGAGAATATTTTACAACAGTTACAACTTTGGTACGATCCAAGCAAGGTGCCAACAAAGGCGGCTTGGTTACACTGCGACTTTAGTCAAGAGTCCAGTACCGTAAATGCTGTGCCTTTGCTGTGCCCTCACACACATTCAGGTTAAAAGTTTTAGAATATAAGTTTCACATTCTTTTTTTCTAAACACTGTCCCGCTCTCTCTGTATGTTTTCGCAGGAGAACGGTGTTGAGTTTGAAGCATGCTTGGTGGCTCAGTGTGATGCACTAATTGATGCTTTGAACCGCAGGAAAGCACAACTACTGACCAGAGTGAACAAAGAACACGAACACAAACTTTTGGTAAACATTTACAAACTATACATACAAACAAAGTCTAACCACAATGGAAGAGTACAACCTGTTGAGAATCCTAATGGGGACTCTTAGCAGTGGCAGTGGAGTCTAGTCTTTTTTTGACATTTGTGACATTTCAGCTCATGTTGAATTTTGTTTCATTTCACAAACAAACTTAGTAAGCTGTTTGCATGTGTGGTCGTGTGTTGTTTCTGAGAAATAAATAGCCTAATAAGATATTTCCATTCCATAACCAGCAGTTGAGTGTCATGTGCACATTGATTATTGGGAGACATTTTCAAAATAAGCTGTTCATTTATAAAAACCAAAATCAAATTGCAAATACAGTTTGCAGCAAGTATACAGCAGCTACAGATCCCTTAGATGTGAACCAACAAACTTTAACATGTGCAATATATTAAATATTATATGAATACGTGCAAAATTACCAAGTTGTGACAGAATTTTAAGTTGAGCGGCAGCATGGTAGGTTAGCTCGATTCTCTGGTGTCTGGCGCCAGCAAGCGGAATGTTGTGGCCTCGGTCTCAGTCACATCCGAGCTTTGGCAACAAGTGCACTATTTTAAACCAAGCATGTCAGGTATTGAGTGTAAAATCAGCGATGATGTCGCTAGGAAGTGGCAAGCCATAACAGTGAATGCTAAGATGAACGTAATTGCAATTAGGTGTTGGAGGCTCAAAGCTGGATGCTCAGGCTATGTTGGACTTATAAACTTTTCGGAAAAGCAATTCCACTCTGGAAACAGAGCTGGTTTGTGTCTTAGGGACGTGCTGTACAAGTATTTGTGGTAATGGTGTACAGTGGATTATAGACGACAATTCTGAATTGTTTATTTGATATCTGAACCAGACTTTCGATTTGGCCGTGTGATTGTTATATGAAATAACTCAATTAGAAAAGACAGTTAACGTGTTTTGGTCTTCTTTTTTAAAAACTTAAATAATTTGAAATTTGCTGTTTAATATGATTAAAATGATCAAATTCATTCTTTTACCGTGCTGTTATAATGTGTATTGTGGAGTGTGTTAAATGTTGCTGAGCATTGTGTCATGCTTGTGTTTAACACTGGATATCCTGCTGTGTGCATTCATGTTATGCAGTGTTGCACTGTGTGGTGGCTTGAACTTTTTTGCTGTTACTGCTGTGCCACATTGTATTTGGTTGGTCCTTGTTTGCACTCTGCTTTATTGTGATCCCCATGACTCAGATTTGGCCCATTCGCCTACAGTTTGGCAGATTTCTATTCAGGCCTTCTATTGCCTCTGGTCTTCGTGGAGCCATGGATCTGTTGCCATGGCTACCAAAATGTTAGCTCTCTAGAATTTGTGAAGTGGTTTAAGTGAGAGGAAGGAGATACCCACCCACACACACGCATCGTGCTCCATCGTGCCAGCTGGAAGTCACATTTTATCTCAGAATCCATGCCGTTATTAACCTTGGGTAGACAGCATGTTTATTTGAGAAGTAAGCATCTAATAAATTGTATTTCTGCACACACACATACGTACACACAAAGATAATGCTACTTGCTGTTAGATGATGCAAAGAGCCTGTCCTGTTGTTGCTTAGCAACCCCACCTCAGCACCAGTGCTAGCACTGAGAAGAAACAAATATTTATTGGACTGATTTGAAGAGATTTAAAGTAATTACAAAATTTCTGCAATTTCACTTGTGTCAAGTCTTATCATTTCTTTCTTCTTCCACCCATCTCTCTTTTTTTACCTTTTTTATTTCTGTCACCTCCCATGTATCTGTCTTTCTTTCTTTCTTTCTTTCTTTCTTTCTATGCATTTCTCTAACCTGTGCATCTGTACTCATGTGGTTATATGTTTTTTTGTCTCATTTTCTATATGCCTGTCTGTATATTTAGCTTGTATGTTTACTATATTTTCTCTATACTGTTTATCTATCTATCTGTTTATCTGTTCATCCAACTATGTAACCAATTATCTGTCAGGTGGTGCGGGATCAGATCTCTCACTGCACAGTGAAGTTGCGGCAGACAACAGGGTTGATGGAGTACTGCCTGGAGGTCATCAAAGAGAACGACCCCAGTGGCTTCCTGCAGGTCATCTATTCCACAGAAACACAGTAACTCTCTACACAATGAAAAAAAAACCCACTTAAACGCAGTGTAATTGAACATGAGATGCTATCATGTCAATATGACCAGAATCCCTGAGGAATGTTTCCAACACAGATGTTCTGAATCTCTGCCACAAATAGTTATTGCAGTTCTAAAGGCAACCTACTACTAGCAAACCAAACCCAATAAAGTGGCTGATGTATGTATGTATGTATGGACCCAGTCCCACCATAGTGCAGTAACTCCCTCCATTGTTTGGACATTAGGAGACAATGTGCTTTTAAAGATTTCCCGCTGAGGACTCATTTTATAATATTTTTTGTTTTATAATTTAGTTTATTTATTTTATTACCAATTTAAATTTTATTATTGGTTTGTTATTGATTTAAACTGTTTTTACCTAATTTTGCTATAATTAATATACTTTTAAGTATTTATTTAATTAACATATAGGTCACCCATGGAGGATGGGTCCCCTGTTGAGTCTTGGTCCTCCCAAGGTTTCTTCCTACCACTTTCAGGGAATTTTTCCTTTCCACTGTCTCCCTAGGCTTGCTAAACTTGGGATTGGCCTTTTAAGACAGTGTAATATTGTAAAGCTGCTTTGAGACAATGAACCACTGTAAAAAGCGCTATATAAATAAAATTGAATTGAATTGATTTGCTGCCATTAAGAAAGGCGTAATCAGTCATACACTGACAATGGGTTACAAGACCTCACTCATAGTCAGAGTTCCACTTTATCACAAAGGACCTGGATATATATTGTTATGCATACTGTGTTTGAAATTATTATTACCACACCCTGCATTTAAATACTTATGATCATATGATGTAGCTTTATGATCTTAGAGCTGTTTGTTTACATTAACAATATTAATTTTCCAAATTATTTTCCTTTCAACAGAATTTTAAAGGCAAACAATGAGCGTGTTAACCTGCACCTAGTAATGCTATAAGAAAGGGATTTCTGTACTTTGTTGAAGCCATTTAAACATGCAAACAAGCATATTTAGATTTCTTAGTTCAGATGAGGGCCTAAAAATCAGACTAAGTAATCTATTTAACAGAGAAGAAAGGAACATAAAAGATCCCACCAGAGAAAATACTGAACTCCCTACTGCATCTAAATCAAAAACACATAATATGATTCATATTTAGAGTGATATAAGTCCTTTATCGCTCTAGAGCTGATGATCAGTCTCCCTCCATCTGGACATAATTCAACCAAGAGTATTCCACAAATAGCCGAATACATGGTGAGTCTTATGTAGCTATATTTGACCCTATTAGACATTATATAAATATAAACTTTCCTGATAATACAGAGGATAAATAATACTATAATTAATAATCATAAATAATCCAGGTCGCCCAACTGAGACAGATCAATCTCTGGCTGGTGTCCAGATAGTGAATTAACTTCTGTACCCATGGCCCTGTCGCTTAGGTGATACTGCAGATGTGATAATGCCCAGTGTGCTAAAGAAATCTGACAGCAAAGACCTAGCACCCAGCATCTGTTGGCAAGCATCTTGCTCTTTTTACACCCTGCTGGCAGTCACTGACCAGACCCTCATACCTGGCAAGTGTTCCACTTCCGCTCTTCCAAACAGTTTCCCCAAGGCTGTGTTAATTTCTGTTATACCACTTGTTATGTGAAACAAGAAACAATGTGGTGGGCATAACACTTGTTGCCTTTATATTAAAACCCAACAGCTGCCAGTCTCTTGTAGATGGCAGTACTCCTGCAGTATTCATTGTATTGGTGGTCATGGTTGCTTTACTAAACGTTGTGGCACTCTTGGAGGAGTTGATGGCTTGGTATGCCCATCCCATTTGCTGATGGTTTTTGAGCTTTGAAATTGTATAAGGTCTTGGAACAGCTCTGCCCCCGGTCAACGTTCTCTTTAATCTGTTAATTTGTTGGATCCACAATTCTTTCTGTAGAATAGCTGCCTCTGCTCTCTACTTCAGGTTGCCCTTACTTTCTATAAAAACTGATAAGCTGGGATACCACTCCCACATGCACCAAACATGCTATATTTTCTGGTGTAGTTTAGTTGTGATAGTGGACAGCTGGCCTGAAACAGTGATGAGGTAGAAATATGCCTCCACACTTAGTAGGAAGATGAAGCAGAACAGGTTGATATGCTTTGCAAATTTTTCTCATTTGAGATTCAAAACCATTTGGCAATTCTCTACATCTATGAGAAGACTCCTTCCATATAATGTAACTGCCCGGGTATGCAAAATTTATACAGATTTCTGAAAGATCTGAAGTTTAAATCAGTGGAAATTAAAATGCTTTTACAAACTATTGAATGAAAAGTCCAAATAGTAATGTGCACTAAGGATACACCTGCTACACTCTGCTAGCCCACCACCTCTTTGGCACAGGTTTGAATCTCAGCGAGCTGGGTTGGGCAAGATTGGTTGTGCTTAAAAGAGGAGATGCCAAACAGGGGATCATCGATGTTCATTTTCACTTAGATGTTGTGAATTGTTAAGTATATACTGATGGGCAAAAACGGCAATATTATTAGCATGACTATGTAAATGATGCAAATTGAGCATAATATAAAAGCTAGTAGTGTTTTCTTCACCTAACCCTGGATCAGTATGTATCTTATATCTTATGCCACAAACTATTGTATAAAACAATAAACTATAACATGCATGCCACAAACTATAACACAAATTATTTCGCCCTTGAAACCTAGTCAGAGCACTAGGCCATATGAAGCCAAGTTCAGTATCAATATAAAATGAAATTTAAAAGAAATAACCATTTATTAACCTGGATTAATTACATTAATAAAATCACCAAAAATCAACAAAAGTTCAAGCTGCCAACACAACAGAGCTGCTGTATACCAAGTTATTGATTAATTACAAAGTATTATAAGGTATATGCTTATGCTGCTATTAGATTAGATAGAACATTGTTTAGCAATGTTATTAACATATGTAATTATTATAATACACAGAATTTCAAAATCTGAAAAAAAAACTTCTACAGGCTACAGTGGCAAGAATTTAGTGTGAAATTCCCTTAAACTTGAGCGATAATAGCACCTGGCAGCTCCATCAGGATATCTCAAGTTAACCCTTTAACAGAAGCCTCCAAAGAAGCTTGATCAGGAATATTCTTTTTAGAATTGTAGCAGCCAAGAAACCACTTTTTTTGGAAGGGGAACAGTTTGAAAAGGCTTAGATATGTTAAAGCTCGCAAAGGTTGATATGGAGATAAGTGGAAAAGAGTATTATGGAGTGTTGAATTAAAATTAGAAAATTTGGGGTCCAGTTGCCAACAATATATTACATATGTTACGCCACTGCAAAAACAACAAAATCTAATGGTGGCATAAGACTTTTGAACAAATCTGTATATCAGCTCTTCTATAGCTAGTTATAGATAGTTATTTTAAGGTATTGTAGTTCAAATATTATGCTTATAGTCCAGGTAAATCTGTGAATTATTTTAAATCAGATGAGAAAAGTTTAATATTTTGATATTTTTAAACAATTTTCTTACAAAATGTGTTTCTCTCTTTTGTGTTTTTTAGCTTCCATGATGTTGCCTAAAACAACAGCAGAAGCAATAAAGCATAGAATAAACCCATCTCTGTGCTTAACCACACCACAAACTATAAATGTACTGCTCTATACTCCAGGTATAAGTGCATTGCTTTATTATGAACATTACATGGTTCTTTAATAATGTGCCAGAATACTTTGGTTAGATATGTTTGAGATTTATCAAAAGTCTGGAATGGAAAATTTTTGGTAAATGCAAAATTTGTTACTATTGCTATATGGTATTAATGTATGGTACACTGGTACTCCAGTGTTTATTCAGAATGGGAAGCAGTAAAAACATGTTTAGGGCCGTTCTCTTTGTGTATAGTTTACAGTGGGGCAAAAAATATTTAGTCAGCCATTGATTGTGTAAGTTCTCCTACTTAGAAAGATGATAAAGGTCTGTAATTTTTATCCTAGGTACACTTCAACTATGAAAGACAAAATGAGAAAAAAGTCAAGTAATCACATTGTAGAATTTTGAAAGAATTTATTTGTAAATTATGGTGTAAAAAAAGAAAAGTATTTGGTCACTCACAAACAAGCAAGATTTCTTGTTATCACAAACTCCCTCTTTAAGAAGCTCTTCTGTCCTCCACTGTATTTATGTGATCTGTTATCTGTATAAATCGTTATCTGTATAAAAGACACCTATCCACAGCTTCAAACAGACTCCAAACTCAATCATGGCCAAGACTAAAGAGCTGTCGAAGAACACCAGGAAGAAAATTGTAGACCTGCACCAGGCTGGGAAGAGTGAATCTAAAATAGACAAGCAGGTTGGTGTGAATAAATCAACTTTGAGAGCAATTGTAAGAAAATGGAAGAACATTGATAATCTCCCTCGATCTGTGGCCCCACGCAAGATCTCATCCCGGGGAATCAAAATGATTATAAGAACGGTGAGTAAAAATCCCAGAACTACACAGAGGAACCTGATAAATGACCTGCAGAGAGCTGGAACCAAAGTAACAAAGGCTACCATCAGTAATACACTACGCCGAGAGAAACTGCAATCCTGCAGTGCCAGGCGTGTGGATGATCCAGAAGAGGATTGGGAGAATATCATGTGATCAAATGAAACCAAAATAGAACTTTTTGGTAGAAAAGTTGCACAGCATACCTACTGTAAAGCATAGGGGTGGAAACATCATGCTTTGGGGCTGTATTTCTGCAAAGGGGACAGAATGACTGATCCATGTTAAGGGAAGAATGGAGTCATGCATTGTGAGATTTTAAGCCAAAACCTCCTTCCATCAGTGAGAGCATTGATGGTGGAACATGACTGGGTCTGCCAGCATGACAATGATCCCAAACACACCGCAATGAAGGAGTGGCTCCGTAAAAAGTATTTTAAGGTCCTGGAGTGGCTTAGCCAGTCTCCAGACCTCAACCCTATAGAAAAGTTGTGGAGTCCGTGTTGCCCAGTGACAGCCCCAAAATATCACTGCTCTAGAGGAGATTTGCATGGGGAAATTTTGCCAAAATACCAGCTACAGTGTGAAGACTTACAGGAAACGTTTGACCGTTTCCGCCATAATTTACGAATAAATTCTTTACAAATCCTACAATGTGATTTCCTGGATTTTTTTTCTCATTTTGTCTCTCATAGTTGAATTGTACCTATGATGAACATTACAGACCTCTCTCATCTTTCTAAGTAGAAGAACTTACACAAAGCGTGGCTGACTAAATACTTTTTGACCCCACTGTATATGATCTACAGTGGGGAAAATAAGTATTTAATACACTGCCAATTTTGCAGTGTTCCGATTTTTTGTTATAGGTGTTCTTTAGCTGTAAGAGACAGAATCTTAAAAAGAATCCAGAAAATTACATTGTATGATATAAAATAATTAATTTGCATTGTATTGCAGAAAATAAGTTTTATAAGTAACTTTGATCACCTACAAATCAGCTAGATTTCTAGCTCCCATAGCCCTGTTAGTTTTTTCTAGTTATCTTTCCTATTCTGCTCTTATTACTTGTATTAAAGACACCTGTCCACACACTCAATCAATCACACTTTAACCTCTTTAACCATGCCCAAGACCAAAGAGCTGTCTAAGGACACCGGGGACAAAAATGTTCAAGTTCACCAATGACCATCTGAATAATCCAGAGGAAGCATGGAAGAAGTTCATGTGGTTAGATGAGACCATAATAGAGCATTTTGGTATAATCTCCACTCACCATGTTTAGAGGAAGAGGAAGGATGAGTACAACCCCGACTGCATCGTAGCCTCCCGATGGAGGGGGTTATGTATCGTGAGATTTTGGCAAAACACGTCCTTCCCTCAGCAAGAGCATGGAAGATGGGTCATGACTGAGTCTTCCAGCATGACAAGGCATGTTCAAGGCCTGAAACACACAGCCCGGGCAACTAAGGAGTAGCTTCGTGAGAAGCATTTCAACGTCCTGGAGTGGCCTAGCCCGTCTCCAGACCTAAAGCCAATAGAAAATCTTAGGAGGGAGCTGAAATTTAATGTTGTCCAGTGACAGTCCCGAAACCTGAAATATCTGGAGAAGATCTGTATGGAGGACAGGGCCAAAATCATGGTCAAGAACTACAGGAAATGTCTGACCTCTGTAATTGCAAACCAAGGCTTCAGTACCAAATATTGAGTTCTGTTTTTTTCTTGTATCAAATGCTTATTTAAGAAACATTTTATTATTTGTTATTTTCTGGATTTTTGTTTGATTCTGTCTCTCACAGTTGAGGTGTCCCTACAATAAAAATGATAGACCTCTCCATTCTTTGTAGGTGGAAAAACTTGCAAAATTGGCAGTGTATCAAATATTTATTTTCCTCACTGTATAATGCTGACCTCAGAGCAATATATTTTTATATTTTTTACTATAAACAGTATCAAGAATGCTTAATGCAACCTCACCTTACAATAATGTGAACCAATTCTGTCTACCTTGTCTCTTAGGACATTTATCTGTTTCAAACTCTGATCTGGATGGAACCCCTAAGTTGTGGTGTGCACTTAACAATGGGACAGTTGTTGTCTTTGATGCTACTAGCTGGACGATGCAACAGAACTGCATCCAAGTAGGATTAAAACCACTGGTGAGACAACTAGCAGTACAATAGTTAAAAATGCACTTTTACATAGCTGTTTCATCTACATAGTGTATAAATAAAATAAATAATGTCCAAATTTCTTTACCTAAGTGATCCATACAGTCCATAAGGTAAATGCGTACAGTTCAGTAAAGAAATTTGCCAAACTGTACATAATTCAAATCACACGCCTTCTGATCAAAAATCAATACTGATTGTGAATGTATGAACAGGGGCGCTTCTAGCATTGTCTCTGCACAAAAAATGTTAGATATGTGTATCATGTATTTTAAACTTTTGATTAGACTATTAAACTATTGATTTAGACATTCTTTAGCTGTTTTATAGTTTTGCAGATATGAGTTTTCACAAATATATTTTATTGTTGTTGTCACTTGATAGAACCATGCACTAGTGGTGCTCCTCTTCACAATGTGAATGTGGAGGAATGTGGAGGATATTTCTGTCCCATTTCCTTTTTATTATTCATGCCTAGAATTGCATGCTGGGACTGAATCAAGACCAAGTATGGATTGGCTCTCAGGATTCTGTGATCTACATTGTTAGTCCTCACAGCATGTCATGTCATAAGCAGCTGACTGTGCATCGGGCTGAGGTTATGGACTTTGCTCTGGAGGAGAGTAAACACCGGTTCAGGTGATTATTGTATCAGATTGGTTTTAAATGACTTAGATATGCTGTTTTGTGTAAATTAAATTATTTAACAGGGTGTGTCCCCAGTGAATAAACAGTGAGCCCTTACAAAACCTAATGCCCTAAATAAATATGGGCAACCCCCACAATCTAAACTCCCAACTTCTTGCTACACGGTAGAAGGTATTTTAGTCCACCAGCCCACTATAAAAGGAACTAATTTGCTAAAACCTGGGAAATCAACTGAGTGAGTGTGTATCAGTGTAATGCAACATGCATAGATCTTACCTCTACATATACCTTCAACCAGAATGAGGCAGATATTTTCTGATAAGAAATAATGCATAACATAAACATAACTCCAGATAATACAAAAAGGACTGAACATAAAATCAAGCTTTTGCCATTATCTAAGCCTCTGACCTAAATCCCATAGTGTGACATTAGTGACGCTTGTGTATACCATGTAGTAATAAGCTTGTTTAGACAGCTAAACCTGTGATTATATTAAATATATCTGTTCTCTTGTCACAATGCAGGACATAAAGGTTTAGGTATAGGACACTTCTATTTCTTATGCCCTTAAGATATTTGATTGAGAACATCAGGAAATCGTATTAGACTACAGTTAACCTGAAATATGTTGCAAGTCTTGTGAGTTTTCAGCAGATGGCAGCACTGCATTAGCTCTTCAGCTTCAGATAGCACTTAAGGCCAGTCCAAATCTCACAGATTGAAGTTTAGTGTTTTATGCCATCACATAAATTAATAAATACACAGAGTCAAGCACCAGCAAACATTTCATTCAATAGTAATGACATTTGTATTCTGCTCTTGTGTCAAGCTAAACTGTCTTTTTCATCTTTTCCAAGCCATGCTCAAGTCTACTCCTGTAGTTCTGATGGTTGTGTGATTGTGTGGGACGCTATTACTCTAAAGGTCAAGAAGCAGGTTTGCATAGATTGCGAAAGACTGAAGTGGATTCAGCTTCATGGTGGAACATTGTGGTGTGGTAAGTAGAACATGTGTAAAATGGGTCCATTAAGTCTCTTATCCATTTAATCCTAGTTAGGGTTGTTTGAAAGCAGGTGCCTAGCCAGCAACACAGGGCACAAGACAGGAACAGTTCTTGACAGGGTGTAGGTGAATACACTCGTTTACACACTAAGGGAACTTTGAAAACACCAATTAACCTCATGTCTTTGTAATGTGGGAGGAAATTGGAGTACCCAGAGTAAACCCACACAGGCAACGCTGGGTCAACGCTGCTCACAAGTGCACCCCCACATTTGTAATATTTTTCACCAAAAAAAAAACATGCACGGGAAAGCTACAGATAAAGAACAGACCAGCATATATGCATATACAGTGGAAGCACGATTAATGATCATTTGTTCCAGAAGGCTTATCAAGTAACAAAAAACAGGTACAGAGCAAATTTGTCCTATAGAGAATATAGTACATTTAATTAATCTGTTCCAGACCCCCAGAAAATCCACACTGTAGCAGTAATGTACAAGTGTTTCCTGATTTACAATTAATCATAAGTTGAATGCATCATGTTACGATGTTTAATGTGGCCTGTACATTAAAACTTGAGCATGCGATTAACCGTACAGTCGCAGCCGACTCTCTGTCACACATTTCTGTCTTTCATCAATGTGATTCATGAAGTATTTCGGCAGGATAGTGGAGTAGTTTGCCATTGCTTTCTCCACCCCTCCCCATTTATCCGGGCTTTGGACCGGCGTGCAGCTGTTTCCAGTTACACGGCTGGGGTGTTTTGCATACACAAGTCAGTGACAATTTGGAGACGCCAATTAGCCTAGCATGCATGTCTTTGGACTGTGGGAGGAAACCGGAGAACCCGGAGTAAACCCACGCAGACACGGGGAGGACAGACTCCACACAGAAAGGATCCAAGTCGCTCCACACTGGGATTGCGAGGCCAGCGGTGCTACCCACCAAACCACCATGGTGCGCCATTATACTTGCATGTTAATCGAAATCAAGCAGAACCCTTTGGTTTTACACTTTTAAACAACCTTAAAATGTAAATGAATAATGATTAACGTTTTACATACGGATTCGGGACATTTAAAGGTTTAAAAAACACCGATTTTACAGGATTATTTAACATACTTGCTAAGGAATAATGCAACTTCACAACATCTTATTTAATTACATCATGTATTTGATCTTGGGTTACAGTTATTGTAAATAAAAACATATCCCAGTTTAAGTGATTAGGTTATTAAAAGTTTGATACGTTCATGGGCCCCGGGGGTTATTAGCTTCAAGTTAGCTAGCTGTATGCTAAAATGTGGCACATAAACAATTATTTTGGGATGTTTGGTTGCTATTAAATAAACCAGACAGACCATATTATTATTATTATTATTATTATTATTAATAATAATAATAATAATAATAATAATAATAATAATAAATCATAAAGATGTGTAACTGTTTGCTAACTTATCACTTAGCTTACACTGATGGAACTTTAGCTGTGTTAGCTTCTTGAGCTGTTTCCTTGATCTACAGGGTCTGGGGTAAAGATTAGAACAGCCCTAGAACGTTCCAGCACGTTCTCTTTTCGTTTCAAAAACATTTTTAAAGGTTTTTTTGTTCCTTGCTGAAGCAGCAGGATGATGAGAAACCACATTACGTTCTACCTGAGCTTCCTGAGGACATTTCTAGAGTTTCCTTTAAACTCTGTGATGTGGTGGTGTCATGAACACCACTAAGCTAAACGGCAAAAACAAGTCTCAGACCGCTAGGTTACTGTTAAATTAAACTGTATCTGTTTTTAAACCATTAATCTAAACCTAATTACTGAGCCTGATCAATCAAAGTTTAGGTATAAAATAATTCTGGGGTGTAATTAGTGTATTTCACTTTTAGCTCAACACTTTATTAGGTACACCTTGCTAGTACCGAACCCCATTTTAATCACTGGCGTCATAGATTCAATAAGATTCTGGAGCTATTCCTCTGAGATTTGTCCGTGGTGTGTTTTTCTCATTCCACCACATTCCAAATTTGTGAGAGTAGCAACACAGATGAAACCTCACACTGACTGGAGATGGGATGACTCACAAACTGGTACAAGGACACCAACTGATCTCCAAACGTCAACAAGAGAAAGGAGATAGTCGTTGACCTTAGTTGTTGACGTGGAGATGTTGGTTCCTCTGTGTTCACACCCCTGATAGGACACTCTGTTCTTGACTACGAGAGTCCAGGCAAACCTTTCTCTACCCATTCTCACAACCTTTGAGAATGTTCTTACCATCACTGGTATTTCTCTAACCCACGTTCAGGACATTCAGAACTAACGATGCATACAACTGTACATCACAATTCTGATCTCCAATCCTGATATCATGCTTCCGAAATGTCTGCCACGTCTCTCTAGCTTAGCCTCTCTGTATTTAAATCCAGTTCCAATCAGACACCAAATAACAGCAGCTAAATAAACTGCTCGCAAACATTATTGGATATTTTATAATGAATCTAAATCTGATCGCAGGAGAACCGCTGGATAATCTGATCCTGTCCATTCCCCATCACCGGCAGTGTGTTTTGGGTACTGTTGGGTGACCATACACCCTACTGAACAGTCAATGTGGGGGCACAGTTTAACATACTACTGTTCACCCTCAATCAATCAGTTTAACAATTTGTCTTTTGATTTACTTTCCTGATTATATAAAACAAATGCTTCTTTTTTAATCGCTTCATATTAGTTTTGAAATGTACCCCATTTTTGTAAACAGTGTATTAGAGGAAATGATCAAGACTTTGGGTATTCCTAAAAAATCCCAGTTTAATCTATTAGCTTTTTGCAACATATATACACCTTTACGAAAACAGGGTCTAGACCCAAAAACTCGGCCAGAGGTGACAGTGTCTGATTAGAACACTGGGTCTCAGAGGCTGCTTTTGGAGAGTGTACCTCTTGGCGATCTACAGGAACAGCTGTAACATCTGTAAGTAGGGTATCCAGGCTAGAGGCGACCTAACAGGGTAACTAGAGCCTCCTCAAATACTTACACACATCATCGTTAAAAAAAGATTAATTCCATCCCACCAACTCCTTCTCAATAAGATATTTTTTATATGAGAGTACTGGTGAGAGAATAAAGGATGAGTATTTCTATAAAAGTGTGTATGATCAC
>JAUZSU010137148.1:0-15934 GCA_034780255.1 Parotocinclus maculicauda | reverse complement strand
CGTACAATAAAGGTTTAATAAACATTTAATATGTTACAGAGCACGTCCCGTCTTGTAACATAGGGTATGTTCTTTTAATCGGACCAGCCGGTTATTAGGACCAAAATGCTCCGTCCCATTGTGGTCCCATTAACCGGAATCGACTGTATTTAGTAACACAAATCCATTTTTTACTGTTATTCTGATTTTGCGGGAAGCACAGTGGCTCGTGGGTAGCATGGCTGCTTCACAGCAAGAAAGGCCCGGGTTCAATTGCAGGGTGGAGCAGCCTAATAAAGCTCAGAGTATGTGCTGAATGTCCACATCAAATCTGAAACAGATCTATGATGAAAGGGTTGAGTTACAACCACCTTCACGTATCCAGTTATTATCAATGCATGTATATAGACCTGAGCTTATTTAATTAATAAATAATTAATTCCAACTTGATTCTATTGCAAAATATCTAATGAGTGAACACGCCAAGTTTGAAGCATCATCACTCATCAGATAATAAGAATATATTCTTAACTGTTTATTATCAGTGCTTGCATGCACATATATATTATGAGCTTTATTAAACACATTAGCACAGATAAAAGCATTTTAAACAGAGAAAATATATCCACATCGCGAATGGAAATATATTTTAATCCCTACTATATGTGCTGAAATATTGGCTTGTACATGCCGCTTGTTCCTAACACGCTACTGTAATACCGCTAAAACAAACACTTCCCATTTGGGTTCGGCTAGCTTGACTGCAGTACTACTTGGTTATGGTTTTCCCATACACAGCATATAAGGTGGGCAGTTGTGTTTGGGTGGACTCATTTACAGCCATTTAACATACTCATTGTTACTAGGTACATTTTTTAAAAGTCATAACTGTGGGCTATGGTTGAAATAGCTCATTTCAAAACACTAACCGCTAATTTGAAAATCAATGGCAGCTCTCCCGGAATATTCTCCAGGATTAAGCGGATACGAAAGTGAATGTTTCAAATCATGATTTCAATTACCTAAAACAAACTGCCACTAAGCACAGTGGCTCACAGCAAGAAGGTTCTGGGTTCAATCCCAGGGTGGAGCAGCCTGGGTCCTTTCTGTGTGGAGTCTGCATGTCCTCCCACAGTCCAAAGACGTGTGTTAGGTTAATTGGTGTGTGTGTGTGTGTGTGTGTGTGTGGCATCCCATCTAGGGTTGTTCCTGCCCTTAAACCTAGAGTTGCCAGGTGGGCACCAGCCGGCTTGCAACCCCACGTGTATAAAGCGGAAGATGATGAATGAATGAATGAATGAATGAATGAAACTGCCACTAAATCACCCTTCCTTATGTTTACCTTCCTCCAGCGACAGGATAGCTGTTCATCTGCCGAAAGATCAGGAGAGGCCCGTTTGTCTTTAGCATGGCCAATGAACATGGAGGAAGGCAGATGGAGTCCTGCCCCTCCAATCGGTACAAAGAACTGGAAGGTTTGTGATGAAGCCCCTCCCTCTACATAACGGATGTGAGCAGTCTCCTAAAAGGACACAAGATAGAGTAAAAGAAGATTATTTTACAGAAAACTATCACACTGCTACATGAGGTGTATATAAGCTAGCCTCGAACTGATACTGATAAACAGGGATGGGAATCAAGAACTACTCCCAAATTATTACAATCAATCAAAACTGTATGCCTCTGATGTCATCACTTCCTTTTACCAAAGTGACGTTTTTCTGACTGTGGCTCATTACAAAAAACCCATCATCATCAATGCTGCACTGCAGCTGGAAACATACAACAAAAAGGAGACATGGCGTAGACAGCAGTTCAGAGCATGGCTTCGTTTCAGGAAGAAATGATCAATTCAATTCAAAGTGTAAATATACATTATACTGCTCATAAAATTTAGGGGATATTTTTTTTTTTTTTTTTTTTTTTGTGAGCAGCGTAGCATCACTATTCTGAAACATCATAACCTAAATCTCTAGCAATGCCACGCATTTGTCCCACTGCTTCCCAACTGAACAACACGTCTCTAAACATCTTCCGCAGTCGTCAACAATAATGAAGTACATTTACTTTTTTTCTTTTATAAAGTACTGTACTTAAACATAATGTTAATGTTTACTTCATTCTAATTAATTTGAATGTCTGCTTTCAATCCGCTACATTTTAAAGTAAAATTTGTACTTTTGACTGTATTTGAATTTGTAGTTTATAGTAACTTTACATTAAGTTTGTAGGTAAATAATAACAGATAAATAAAATATTGACTAGAATAGCATAACAAATACACTGATCACTAAAAAATATGGGATATTTAATAACTTTTTGTTGCTTCATTTTTGTAAGCAGTATATATATTGGCAATTATTTCTTCCGGTACATAGATTCACTTTAGGATCTTAACCATCAGCTAGTCCTTGAAGGCGCATCTTCCCCTACCAACCAAAGGATGGAGTTTTTCCTTTCCACTGTCACCCTAAGCTTGCTTAATTTGGGATTAATATAACACTGTAAAGCTGCTTTTAGTTAATGCTCCATTGTAAAACGTGTTATACAAATAAATCTGACATGACTTTATTACTGTAGTACTGTGATGATGTCTTATGTGTGGGGTACCAAACACACAGACTACAGCCCACCTGGTTCTCTACACCTCTAAATTCTCTGCCCTTTACTCTGATCCCTATTGGCCAGAAACACTTCCGGGCAGTGAGGTTTATTTCACTATGTGAATGTTTTTTGTAAAAAGTACCTGTTATAAAAAATATGAAATGACAATGCTGATGTTTTACACCACCTAAACCTGGAAACACCGAAAGCAGGACAGCACTGACCACAGATCAGTACAGGTCACAACTGCTATCACACTTATGCTGCCTCTTGGCTAGTTTGAATAGCATGTCAGCTTGTTAGGACTAAGTGTGGCCTGTTAAACCCAAACATATTAAGACCATGTGACTGTGCCATGGCTTCTGGGTAACATAGTTCACATGACTGCTTTTTTAGACTCATGAAAGCTTCTTTGCCACCCTCTGGTGGTGCCTGCAAATGTAAGAGCTTCAGCAGTTATAATAAACTATAATTAAAACATACTGTTATAGGCATCCTTTTTTATTTACACTTGATATACCTCACTTATCACAACATGATACTGTAGCTAAAGTAAAACAGTGACAAAAAAGGAAACAAGAATTAAGTATTAAAAAATATCTGCTACAGGTTAATGCAACGGCAAAATGAACAGCGGTTAAAATTACTATAATTATGAAATCATTAGCAAGGTACAAGCACTGGATTAAGGAAGGTTTGCTCTGGGATGTTAGTAAGTTAGGTTTATAACCCTAACACACACACACACACACACTTGCAGGAACGGCATGTTGCATTCACGTTATCATGGAACATGTTGAACAAAGTTTCCAACATATTGTGGAATCCGTGATAAAAATAATGAAGGCTTTTTAACACGATTTCAAGAGAGCACATTTAGGCCCTGCCCAGTTTTAGTATATTGCTCCTAATAAAGTCCCTGTTAAGTATAAATAATAGTTAAAAAGTTTCACTGAGTCATTACATGAAATATGTGTACAAACAAAGCACTTCCAGCTTTTAACAGACAAGTAGAAAGTCAGAAGCAGAGAAAACTGGGATTAAATGATAACACTGCATGTGCCTCAAGAAACCTTTACAATGTGCATCACAATTGACATGATCTGAGGGGCCAGTATTCTGGAGATGAGTGAGACCTGCCAAACCTCTGTGAAGTTCATGCTGTTGACTGAGCACTTCCAGGAAGCTCTCTATTCAATTGTGAGATAACTGAATTAGACATGAGGACTGCTTGCTCATATATTGTGCCAAATCTGATTTACTCCTGCATTGCATCAGCTGGGCCTGTCTGGGGTAACAAGAGAAGAATAGCACCAGGCTGGGTCCCTGGGGCTAACAGTTGACTAATGTGTGGGGAGATGTCTAGGTCGCAGTTAACCACCTCTTTTCCTGGTGATGGTCACACTGACAACTGAAAATATCAGCTGCCCTCTCCATTCATTTACATTTACATTTACATTTATAGGATTTAGCAGACGCCCTTATCCAGAGCGACAACTTATACAATCTTACAATCCAAGCAATTGTGGGTTAAGGGCCTTGCTCAAGGGCCCAACTGTGGCAGCTTAGCAGAGGTGGGATTTGAACCTTGGACCTTCTGGTCCAGAGGCCAGCACCTTAACCGCTAGGCCACCACAGTCCCAGATTTGTTACAAATCCAGTACGAACTGGCAAAGAAGAGGTTAAATTTGAGAATTTTAGAACTTCAGCCATAGGTTTTGTTGCCACCCTGCCCCTGTTCTGGGGACCCGGGGTCTCGTCCCACTTCCCAACAAAAGATAACGCTCACGTGGTGCTTAAAGTTCACGAAGCTCCTCTCTCCATCCCTGTACCTCCTTGCGTCGATGTGTATGCAGGAAACGGAGACGAGGACGGCAGAGCTGGAGACTCAACTGGCCGAGCTGGAGCGGCGCATGGAGAGCAGCCACGCCGAGCACGAGGCCTTCAGGAAGAGCGTCCACTCGCTTCTCCGACTGCTCGACGGAAAGATCTTCGAGCTGACCGAGCTGAGAGACAACCTGGCCAAGTTAGTGGACGAGGGAGGAAGCTAGAGCTGACGCCTGCGGGAGCATAGCACCCTCTGGTGGAGAAGACACGCAAACACACTCTCATATACTGTACACGCCAGCACAGTGTGCCAGGGCATGCATGCAAACGGAGTTTTATCAACGACCATGTGCTCACACACACACACACACACACACACACACACACACACTTACACACACACACACGAGCCTAGTTGGGATCTCGACCTGCCTTTTGGAAGTGTTCGATGATGTTATTGTTTTTAAAACAAACAGACGAAAAGGCATCTAATATTTCTGTTTCATCTCGGCTGGCTAGACGCATGTCTAAGCATTTGATTGCGTGTCTAAGTGTCCGTCTGCTTTTCTGGGTGTTTGTGTCAGAGTGTCTGCGTCTGAACGTCTGCACCCAAGTGTCTTGTGTCTACATGTCTGAGTGTTTGACTGCGTTATGTCTGGATTTGAGAGTGTCTCGTGTCTTATGTCTACTATTGTCTCCTATCTGTACGTCTTCGTCTCAGTGTCCCGTGCCTTATGTCTGCATTTCCCACTTTTCCTCTTGAGTGTTTGCATCTCATCCGTGTCTGCGTGTCTCCTGCTAGTCTGTGGCTTGGTCTGTTCGTGAAAACACTATTTTCCACGGTGTTTTTGGACAGACCGTAACAATTTTAGAAGTAGGTTCATGATCTGCCTGCTTGTGTTTCTTCAGAGGAACTCAACAGTCTTGAGTGTTGGGTCCAAACTCTAGTGAAGGTTTTCACATGATGCTTTCTCTATTAGGCCAGATTTTTTTATTGCTTGTTTCGCGGATCCGCCGACGAAACATATTTGAAGAATACAAAAAAAAATTATATATTTTTTATATTTCTCGGATCCGCCGCAGCACCAATGGTTTAAATTTTTTTTTTTTAATTACAATTATTTTTGAGCTTTTTACGCCCTCCGGTGGAGAGCCAACGGTTTTCTTTTGTTCATTTAATTTTTTTACAGATTTACTTTCATTTATTTGTAGGGTAAATAAATTTTATTTTAAAATAAAAATATATTTTGATTTTTTCCTCCTTTCTTGTATTGATTCCACATAGTCCTCGAGAAATTAAAAAGTGCTGAAAAATTCAGATTTATTTGTATTTTTTTTTTTTTGTATTTCCTCCCTCCTCAGTAGATTCTTAAGTAGGAACATCCGAGGAACAAGCAATTAAAAAAGTCTGGCCCAAACACCTGGTTCTCTTTGATGCAAGTAACGTGTTTTTTGGATGGAAGATTTTGACCCTCCACTGGATTTGAAAGAGTCAAAAGTCTGGATGTTCGACGTGACAAAAACCACACTCGCTCATTCTTCCATCTTAGAACCATAAAGGGTTAAATCTGCTTCCCATGGACAGTTTTAACTTCGGAGCTCCTTCCGGAGAACGTGCTGTGTGTTTCCGGCCAGGTTTTGGACATTTAAAGTGTTTATCACTAATGAAAAGCTGGGAGGAAAAACACGAAAGCTACAGAATTCCCGTCGCTTCTCTTCCACAGCTGGACGTTTTTGTGATGAAAACCAGTGGCTTATAGAAGGAAACGTAAACCTGTCCTGGTGTCCCTCCGTCTTTTCTACTGAGCCATCGTTCCTCGCCAGAGACGTGACTTCCAGGAGTTATTCATGATGAATCCAGGTCCCCACTTTCTGACTTCCACAACTGGGGGCCTGGTGTTTGTGAAGAAACCAACCTTCCATTATCAGAGCAATACACACATGAGGATTAAACAAGAACCAGAACAAGAACCAGAACCAGAACGTTTTACTGATATATCAGGTATTTTCTTTTCCCTCGTCTTTAAGAGATGGACCCCCCCCAAACACTCCCCAACCACACACACACACACACACACACACACACAAGACCACGTAAAGATCCCACCACAGGACTGTCTTTCATTTTGAACTTTTCTATTTTGAACGATTCTTTCCTATTTATAGTGATCTTGTATATTTTTTATTGATTTAAAGGATTGCGGATCTTTTCTGGTTATTCACATTTTTACAGTGACTTTCTTTTTGGGTTTCTATTTCCATTGATCTGTTTCACTCCTGGTTTTTGGTTTTTGCTTATTTATGGTGTGGTAATAGATTTTATTGTGGGAGTATTTAAAAAAAGGCAATATATATTTATAACTATTTATCTATTTTAAAGGAAAACGCTGACACCTGTTCCAACCTGTTTTTCTTTGCCAAATATCCTCCCTCCTCCCCCTCCTGTTACACACGAACTCGCTACAGTTGCCTTTGGTATGAAATCGCATCAACGGTAGCTAAAGGTTCTCACGCGGGATTTACTGTTTGCCAAAAAACCTGTGATCATGTACGATATTAATAACCTGTGTACACCTGAAACACATTTCAAAGGGCTTGCTGTCGCTGTTCCCTATTAGGTACGTGGGTCGGCTTTTATCACGTTATTACGAAAAACTCTTACTATTTATTGTTTGGAGGGAGGGTGGGGCGGGGTGTTGGTTTGAGTAATAATTTTAAATGTTGTAATAATTATTCCACATGCTTAAACACGGTCGTTACGGAGTTGTTTATAGCAAAATAAAATATGAAAATAATAACGTTGGTTATCTTTTATATAACGGTAGATTGACGCTCGTTTTTCCTCTTCAATTATCCGCGTTAAAGGATCACGCAAATTAAGAATCCCCTAATTTTTGTGGACACTTTGCACTACATTAGATAAAATACTATATAAAATCACTCTATAACTTCACAATTTCAAACACTTACCAATGGAATTTTTTCCATGGCTAATTCAGGATTGATTTTTATTATATATAAGGCGAGACTTTTTTAATTGCTTGTTCCTCGGATGTCCCTACTTAAGAATCTACCGAGGAAATAAAAAATAAATCTTTATTTTTTAGCACTTTTCAATTTCTCGAGGACTATGTGGAATCAATAAAAGGAAGGAGAAAAAAATATATATTTTTTTTTATTTTAAATAAAATTGATTTAACCTACAATTAAATTAAATCTGGAAAAAAATTAAATGAACAGAAGAAAACGGTTGGCTCTCCACCGGAGGGCGGAAAAATCAAAAAAATAATTCTAAATTTTTAAAAAATTTAAACCATTGGTACTGCGGTGGATCCGAGACGTACAAAAAAAATATCTATATTTTTTTGTATTCTTCAAATATGATCGTCGGTGGATCCGCGAAACAAGCAATAAAAAAAGTCTGGCCTAAACTACCCAAAAATAAACCAAAAATGAAAGAAAGTAGGATACCATGTTTTTATTTCGCTTGTTTTTGTTGTCCAGCGTCCTTGAGCTGGGGAAAGACACTATAGAAGTTAGAAAACTATTAATATTATTATTATAATGCGATTATCTTTTCGTCCACCAGGTGTCGCATGGGTTTGCTAGATTTCTGTCATTCAGACTTGAATGAGATAATCATAAGACACTTATTTCCTTTATAATTCTTAAGGCCTGTTTCACCGTAAAGTCTCATTAATGACGTAATAATTACGTTAAAAAGTGTTGCGCTTGGGTGTTGCAACAGCAGTTTGCAGTGACCTGGGTCTGATCCCTCCATCTGACCTCTCCTCCCTCATGCACAGACATCAGAAACTGGAGCTGTGAGGCGAGAGAACCAAGGCCGTTACATGTTCTTCGTAGTTCTTACACAAAAACAAAGACGGAACTCATTTACTGCCTGCCTTTTATTTACTTTGAGGGGAAAATGCAATTTAAAACGACCAAACAATTACCAGTAATACAATGGCTGGAAAAAGCAGAGTAAATGCAAAATGATTTAAAAAAAAAAACCTTTTACATTTACAATGTTGTTATACATTTTTAAATATTAGGCTTTACTTAATAAATACATGTACTTAAAGCAATCATGCAGCTGCGATTTCGAATTTCCTGTTTTATTACATTATAATACATATGAAACAAACGTCAGTTTCGATTCGTAATATTGCACATTGCTAGTGACTCGAGTCACGTGTACTTAACTCGATCAGGGTATCGCTTAAGGTCGAGGGTGACAGGTCGAACTGTAGTGTCAGTTGCATTACGGACGGGAGGGGGGGCGTTATAAAGACGAAAGATAGCAATGCATAGCATGTTTTACCACAAATAACGTTAAAAGAGGTGGAAAACGTAGTATTAAATCATCCTTTTAAAAAAAAAGCTAAATACAGTACGAGTGATAAAACCAATGGTGATTAAAATAAAAGTGCAGCCTGGAGAGCGACGGCTGATCCTGCACTCCAACTCACTATGTGCACGAGCTCGGTAAACACAAACCGGTGCACCACAATCCCCTTCTTATCAAAATACAGAATACCAACAGCACTGGATATATGGACTCTAATGCAAGGAGTGCAAACTCCTAACTGGGCAGTGGCGTTCATTATGGGGTTCACATTCGCAAAAAACGAAAACTGAAAAGGTGTCAATATCTGTTTACACAGGAGCTACGGCGCATTTTAAACTGACCTCTTATGCTCTAATGGAACGTTTGAACTTCAATAACAATAGAAAATTAAATTCGACATCATTTCCCGCTCACTCCACATACCACAGAGCAACCTGTTTACCGATTAGTAGTTTCTATACTCAATGTCGCCTACCCACCACCAGATGTCGCCAGATTCACTTTGAGACCTCCCACTGCACTGAACAGACCTGGCGACACCTGCAGGTACGCCGTGGTATTGCACGTGTGAGGGGGGAAAAGTACTGCTGCGCTTAACAAGCAGCCAAATAATCCGTCAATAATCGGATTAATAGTTTAATCAGAGCAGAAAGCGTTCATGTATACCCCTCACTTGATGGAGCGTAATCCGATTGAACCTAAATTAAATTACTACACAACTGGACAGAGCGAGCCGTTTCGCCGAGTTTCATGAGGACCTAAAATTTGACGGTTCAGAGCGAATGCACACAGGTTACATTTAGTGTTTGTGGAAAACTGCGTACTGAACTAAGAAGCACTGCGTCCATCACTGCAGGGACCCGGTCCTGAGTCCCGGCGATGCCTTCTGGCCAGGTCTGGCATCACGTGGAGGCGCAACTGCCTGTTCCTACGACCAGGAAAAGCTGGGATAATGTGTGGAAAACATAAATAGCCGAATAGCTTTGGAGAAGGAGGAAGGAGCGTATCGCCGATTGGATGGGAACGAAATATTGGCAGGAAGCGCCTGTGGGATTCGGAGGCTCATGGGACTTTTGGTTACATAATTACAGTAATTATTCTCAGTTAAAAACTGAACCAAGGAGCGTTAGCACTGATCTCGCCGCTGCAGTTTCACACATAATTGCTTGTCCATACGACCAGCCATCTTTCTGTGTCCATTTTCTGTTGGCGTACGCCGAATTTCCAGCTGGTAATCGAGTCTGGCGACGTAACGACATGCAATTACTGTAATTCTGATAACTGATAACTACGAATGCCCACGTGCAACAACCAGTAACAGAATGCCTTATACAGGGCGGATTTTCTGAGGGTCTGGAACAGATTAATTTAGCTTTTTAAAAACGTTTCCTTAAGGGAATCATTGGCTTGGAACTCATCGATTTGGTTTCTCGACAAGTGGGTTAGGATAAACAATCACAAATCAAACTGTGTGCGATTGCGTACGACTGTAGCTCGTCATGAGGTTCATTTTAGGTCCTACACTCGTTTTCTCGCCATTTCACCGGCCGTTGGACTCGAAAAAACGTCCAAGAGCTATAGGAGGTCAGCTCTGAGCCCCAACCTAAAGCTAAAACTGATCTAAAAGAAGGAATGAGATCACAGGCAGCCGATACGTTCGAGAGAATTCAACTAAACATCCATCTGTGCTGGAATTCCCATCCAGAGCGTCCATACTTAAAACTGAAACAACACACACACACACATACACACACCTTATGGACTCGAGAAGCTAAGAAAAACAAAGCGGGTTTGGTGAATACATGTAACGCAGGTCAGAAATAATAAAATAATGCAAACACGTACTATATCATACCTAAATAAGTCAAGAAACGCTTAAAAAAACAACACGTTACAAATGTTTAACGACGAATCGAAACCGTAAATGAAGCGGCACTTGCGGATGTAAAGGATGTTGGCTGTTGTGGCGTCAGTGCATCACTAAAAACAAGTGTCTCCAACCGTGCTCGGTGAGCGAAAAGCTGCGAGAATAAGTGGAGAAAAAGAAACCTCACACACACCGAAACTGGAAATCATCAAGTCAGCAGCCGCAATTGTTTTAGCAGGGAAAAGAGGAATGTAACCTTAATCATGAGTAATAAAGTTAAACACAGGTTTCAGAGCAGCGCTGGGAAGAAAACGTCAGGAATTTGAGTCATCAGCTGCATCGGAAGGCTTTGATGGGTTCGATATTGATCGAGCCAAACCGAGGGTTTTTGCAGGCAAAAAAATACACAGAAGACATTTAAAATGGTGCAGTTCATATCAGGGGTCAGAAACACACGTTTTAAATGGTTAAACGGCTAAAAGTTGGCTGATCTGATTACACGGAGGTGGATCTGGATCGGACTGGAGGAATCCCAGCTCAAAAGTCTTACTTTTCTGTTCAAAAACACGGGGAGGAATAAATAAATCTGAGTGAGTGAGAAAGAGAAGCTCCACCACTTTGAGCCTAATGTAACATTTCAATTAAATGACAAGACGTTTGATCGGTCGAGTTTCTAGACCGTACAGTTAGTCTGTTGTCCATACGTTACATTTTTTGACCACCACCGTCAAAGATGCCTTCCTGGACGGATGGGCATCACATGACCACCTTTGCCTGCGTATGAGGGAAGGTCTAAAGACCCTGAACCATGAAAAGCGGAAGTAGGAAATGAAAAAGGACGGAGAATTTCATGGCGTACTCGGAGCGCGTTTCTAATTTCCCCTGTATTTTTGCGAAGGCTGTGGACGTCGATTGTAATTTTGAACATCTGAACTGTTTACAATGAGATCGGCTGGGCTGCTAAGCAGACAAAGGACATGAAGAAACAGAGCAGGCGAGCTGGCTGGACGGATTAAATCCGGATGGAACGACGGAAGGAGGGGCGCCCGGGGGCGGGCGGTCAGCGTGCAGAACTGGAGCGTGTGGAGCGTTGAGGTAAAAACACCACGAACAGGCCGCGTCCTCGGTAAACAGCTACGAAACGACAAACCAAACGGTTCCAGCAGTGCTGAGTGAACTGTACGGACGGTAGTCGGGTCTTTCGGATCGTTTCCGTCTAACTGTGTGTGTGGTGCGTGTGCGTGTGTGTGTGTGTGTGTATTTATATTTATCTAGCTCTCCCAGTCGGTGCACGGCAGCCCCTCGTCTTCGGACTCGGATTCGGGCGAGGCCTCCTTGATGCGGCGCAGGGCTTCGTGGATGCTGCGGGTCAGCGGGTCGCTCGAATCCAAGCAGCGCTGCTGCTGCTCGTGGTGCCGCACCTTCCTGAGCTTGACGCCGCGCCGGATCTGAGCCAGGATGTTGTTCCCGTCGTCCTCATCCGGGTCTGGGGCGAGCACGCGCAGCTCGGCCTTGCGCAGGTGGAAGCTGCCGCGCTTCAGGCTGGCCAGGACCTCGTCCATCGGGGAGGAAGCTGGAGAGCAGAAAGCAAGGGAATCGAAAGGTAAAACAACCACGACGACGGACGTGCGGGAACCGATCTTAAACATCTCTTTACCTCTCCTCCACTGGGACGACTCCAGCGAGGACGTCTTCCTCAGCTTCTTGCGTGCGTTCACCAGCTGGCTGCTGTCAAAGAAGCGGGCCGTGAACGGCCCCAGAGGGCTCTCTGCTTTGGGTTGGTGCACGGGGCTGCCCGCTTGGCCTTGTTCCAGCCCCTGACCGGGCACGTCCTCCAGAGAGGGAGGAGGAGGAGGCGGGGGAGGTGGTGGAGGTGGAGGAGGGGGAGAGATCGGAGAAGTGGACGAGTCCAAAACGCTGCGTTCTGCAAGGGGGACCAATGAGGCCGGGCCGATGTTTTCGGGGACGGACGGGATGGTCGGAGGTAAAGAGGCGAAGCCTTCGGGCCTCCTGAGCTCTGCCGAATCTTTCAGAGGAGCCGGGGCGTCGTCCGTCTGCACGCTGGCCACCTGAGTTTGGGGTGGCTCCGGTTTCAACGCCGTGCCGTTTTTCTTCCTGGCGTGCGCTAGGCGGAGTCGTGTGGACTTCAGGGTGACCTGGCCTGGGTAGCGCTGCAGGTAAAGAACAGGGTCATGATTCAGTAAGATCTAGAGAAGAAGAAGCTTGAATTTCCCTCGTTAATAAAGAAACTTTAACGACTGTATGGGCTTTAGTCGATTACAACTAACCTGTTTGAAGCTGCGCAGTCTGTCGAGAGTTTTTTGCCTCTCCTGGCTGACCTGTGCGTTCCTCACCGATTCTTCTTCGTCCTGCAGAAGAGAGAAACTCGTATATCACAATAAAAACAAGGGCAGTCACAATTTAGGAACTATCCGTGACATGAGCCAAAGGTCAGCGCTGTGGATTGAAGACCAATGAAGAAAAAGACATTGAGGTAATTTATAGGATTTGAAACAAAACGGTGGCGGTCGGGGGTTCCTGTATAACAACAAACAAACTATTACTAACCCAGAAACCACACCCCACCTGCTGCAAAGCTTCCTGGGAGCCGTAGTCCTGGTTGCCCTGGCGCTCCTGCTGTTTCTGAGAGTGATTGACAATGCAGATTTCCTAAAAAAAAGCAAAAAAAAAGCAAACAAATCCAGTCAGAACAAACCTTAACACTAAGAGTTACAGGATGAAGGTCTAGAAGAAGCTCTCGTACCTTTTTGGTTTTGAGGTAGGCTTTCTTGGCAGTGATGCGCCCCCTCCTGGCCTCTAGCTGCCGTGTCCTTTGTTGCAGCAAGGCCATGTCGTCTCTGAGCGGTGCCGGAGCCAGAGACCCCTCATCGGTGGCCTGCAGGGCGTCGGGACTCTCAAACGTGTCGTAATAAACCACCTCGTCCTGTCTCTCTGTGCATGACGGAAACGGAAATATGTCACGACAGTTCTCCCATATTTAGATACGAAAACAATCATACAAATACACGAACCCGTCATCTGTCTGCGCAGGCTCTGCAACTGCGCAGTCAGCAACAGCTCCTCGTACTTTAGGATCTCGAACTGAATCTCATAGAGCTGCAGCTGGAGCTCGTAGTACAGCGCCTCTAAGTGGTCCAAGCGTGCCATGGCGTCCTCGCCACCCTGCAGACCCTGCATCTGAGAAAAACAAAGAGAGGAATGCACTGCAGGGCTGTGTGTGTGTGTGTGTGTGTGTGTGTGTGTGTGTGTGTATGTATGCAGCTCGGTCTCCAAGGCTTTAAGGCTCAAACTACAACACAAAAAATAGCTTAAGTCTCTTCCTGCACAGATCTGGGATTCCCCCGTTTATTTTTAATAGCAGGACTCGCTGTCTTTGTTTGTTATTCTCTCTCTCTCTCTCTCTCTTTTCCTGTCCTTGTTCCCAGTCTATTAATAATACTGTCCATTTTCTCCGATTCAGAACCGGTTTTAAAATCCCCGCAAAAAAAATTCAATTCCACTAATGGACATAATGCTTCAAATACTAAAATTACAAAATACTGTCCCTCCATCCATCATCTACCAATCCTACTGTCCCTCCATCCATCATCCACCAATTCTACTGTCCCTCCATCCATCATCCACCAATTCTACTGTCCCTGCATCCATCATCCACCAATCCTACTGTCCCTGCATCCATCATCCACCAATCCTACTGTCCCTCCGGCCATCATCTACCAATCCTACTGTCCCTCCGGCCATCATCTACCAATTCTACTGTCCCTCTGGCCATCATTCACCAATCCTACTGTCCCTCTATCCATCATCCACCTGTCCTTCTATGCGTCCACAAAACATCCACCTGTCCTACGGTCCATTCATCTATTCTTCTGTCTTTCATGTGCACCCCTGTGTGTGTGTGTGTGTGTTACCTCCTCTCTCAGCCCGTGTTTCCTCTGTTCCAGACAGATCTCTTTGGCACGCATCAGTTGCAGTGTCTCCTTGGAAACAGCATACTGCAGTTTCTCCATACGCTCCACCGCTGCACCCCACGCAGCCTTCCCAAACTTCCTCTGGTCGACCCGCATGCGCTCGTACATCACTGACCCAAAAACACACAGAAAGCACACTCAGCCACCCTGCAAGGGAGGAGTTTAGAAGGGAGTCACAGGGACTGAATTACTGCTCCTCACCTTTCTGTGCTCGCGCCGTGGTCTCAAAGTATTTAACGGTGAGGTCCTGAATGGAGAGCACGGCCGTGTGGGCCTTCCTCTGCCAGTCCTCGTCCTCTCTCCTGAGCGCCTCCACCCGACGGGGGCCAAAATACTCCGTCTCCAGCGAAATCTGCACACAGCAAACCACAACTTAAGCACGCGCAACAACGTCCAGGGAACAGCGGAGCTTCTGACAGGCTGATTATGGTTTCATTTCACAGTTTGGAAACTGCATGTCTGAGGCCGGACAGCAAAAGAGAATCGCCTATAATTGTAGGAGACAGAGGGTCCTTTTAAAATTTTAAACCTGTATTATAATTATTATAACAATAGCTTTACTGTGAACATTTAAACCTGGTTAAAGCTTTGACCTCCTTGCTCTAGGTTAAGATGGTACAAACGTCCAGATATTCAAACCAGTGATCTCACTGGGAAAGGTGCCCGGAAAGCTTCTTTGCCCAACCGTTGTAAACCAGTAACATTATGTCCTAACCATCAGTCGCACCTTGTACTTTTACTACACAAACCATAAGGTATTGGTGCCATTCTGCTCCTATCTGCTCAGATCTCATTCACACACCTGCCATTAAGTCCATTTGAATGCCAGGCCACCAAAAACACTAGACTGGTAAAGCGAGATGATAACGGTGCAGGGCTGGGGGTGAACGATTCTCAAAAACCCAGAGCCAGAGCTCCATCTTCGCTTAAACATTACAGTCAGATTTGATATACACACCGTAAACACACTCACTCAACACTGTTCAAACAAAGTGAGTAAATAAACTGGCATTTAGGAAGAAAAAAACTAAACCGCTGTAATTGGAAGTTTGAGGGATAATGGGCGTGGCATCGCAGTCAGACATTTAACTGTCTGCTGGCAAACTTCTTCATAAAGGAGCAGATATGTATCACACACACACACACACACACACACACACACACACACACACACAGAGCTGCAGAAGTACCCAAATACACAACTCCTTCCTATGTGTTTCTTGGAAATCTTTTCTGTAACAAGTTGAGTGTGTGTGTGTGTGTGTGTGTGTGTGTGTGTGTGTGTGTGTGTGTGTGTGTGTGTGGGTGTGTGTG
>JAUZSU010137137.1:0-15934 GCA_034780255.1 Parotocinclus maculicauda | reverse complement strand
CGTCACCTATGCCGAACATTTTCGTCTCGTTTTTATTCGTTGACGAAAGTGTCAATTAATTTTGTCATAGTTTTAATCGTTGTAAGTAGTTTTTGTTTAGTTATCATTTAGTTTTCGTCAAGAGGAAAAGGTTCGTTGACGAAAACTGTAACGAAAATATATCGTCAATGAAATTAACAGTGATGCAAGCATAATTAAACGTTTGCATGCATCAGTACTTCTAGTCTGTCCAGAGGAAAAGTATGAAAGTTATAATTATGAAATAATGGCTGCTTATATACACTAAATAAACAGCTATGAGACAGTAAGGAATGTGAATACCTGGGGTTTTACCGCAGTTTGAATGAGAATGTAAACAGTGGTTTGCCAGCTGCACTGAATATGAGCATCCATTATCTTATGCCTTTATAAATGGCAATAAATATATATTTGAAATAATATTTACATTAAACCATTGTTCCGCATATGTAGCCTGTAAATTTTGGGTGCTAGATTTTCTGTTTCTTCCACTTTTAATTCAGGTGACTTAGTCAATCAGATCTTCATCAAAATTAGTCTGAACAATTTATAAATAAATAATAATCGTGATGAATATGATTGGCTATATAAAGTGATGGTATATCATTTGATAATATTATTTTAATATGTATCACAAATAATTAATGATAATGAATGTAATGTGAATTACAATGAAATTCATAATTTTCTTTTTCCATCGTTTTCTTTATATTAACATATAATAAAAAAAATCTTAATCTGGTCTCAGTCTTTTCCACTCCCTCTCGACTACTAAATTTCTTGGTCTTGACTTTGACTCAGTGTGGCCTGGTCTTGATCTTGACTACATGGGCATAACTGAAAATCGGTGGGATTTTGAATACACTGGAACAAAGGTCGGGATTTCTCTTCATTATGTAATATAAATGAGATCTCTGTTATCTGTTAATTATTATTTGAATTATTCAAACTATTTTTTAGCATGTAAATTCTGATAGCAGGGTTTAATGCACTAGCACTTACCCAAAACTGTGCCCTCCCTCATGAGTACTTGGTTGTTGGACAGTTGTTTGTTGTTCAGTCCGTGTCTTTCCTGTCTAAAATTCAAATATGCAAACAAGAATCACTTATTTAAACATCCATTCATCCATCCATCCATTATCTTCCACTTAATCCACATGGGGTCAGTGCCCACCCGGCAACTCTAAGCACAAGAGCAGGAACAACCATAGACAGGGTGCCCACATGGGAGGAAACCGGAGTACCCGGAGTAAACCCACACAGACACGGGGAGGACATGCAGACTCCACACAGAAAGGACCCAATTCGCCCCATCCTGGGATTAAGCCGCCGTGCTGCCCCAAGGAAGGCCTTAAGATGTCAATTTGTCTTAAGACATAGAGATGCTATGTCCTAAGACTATTCAGTAGAAAATTAGTAGTAAAAAAAAACAAAGAGTGATCGCTTACTAAAATGTCCTGTGGCATGGGCGTGATATTACTGTCATACCTATTTAACTTAATTACGACATAACTATTACGACCACACCCCTAATGTAAATACGATTGGTATACTTTAGAAAATGACCTCCTGTGAGAAAAGAAAGAATTCTGTAAACTATGTAAAATATTTAATAATTATTTATTTGCAGAAAGAATAATAAGACAAATGCATTTTATGATAATATAAAAATTCTAAATATAGATTAAATATGAATAAATTCATTTTTAAATACTAAAAACACTGTTCAGCACCATCTGCCATCTAATTCAAATCTCAGAGTCCATAATTTTCACTGCTTCAGTAGCAGCCTTCTCTGGATTTTCATTTGCCTTAAGTGCATCCAGCCAAGTGCGAAAAAAAAGCAGTTGTTGTCTTGTAGCAACCTTCATTTAAGACCCGACCTTTGGCCAAACACTGCTTGAAGGCGAGTCGGGTTGCCTTTGGTACCATGCTTGCAATCTCCTCTTCTGTAGAGGTATCTCTGATTTTTTTTTCTGCGCGCTTCTTAAGCACACTGAACATACAGTATCTGAAATGACAGAAAAAAAGTGTAAGACAAGGTTCTAGATGTTAAAAATTCCAATTTCACAACCAGGCTGTAATGGTTGGACGCATCTCATTGTGTTAAGATATTTTTATGATACACAATACTTCTTGGAGCCAAAATACAGTGATAACATTTAAAAAACAGATAACAACCATAATTACCATAATTACATAATCAACATTTTGTATACTGTACTACACTAAATCCAAAAAAGATAACTAAATGTGCTCTCTTTGTAATACAGAGTTCTTATTATACTTACAGTATACTTAGAAAGCACTGTTATAAAGCAACTTATTACAATAATGTTAAAATATAGATATCAGGGTTCATACACCTTTTACAAGATAAAATTCAAGCACTTTCAAGGACCATTTTCAAGTTTTTCCAGCACCTTTTAGCTGTGGTAAATTAATGATAATGGTAATATCTCAAAACTGTGATTCAGTGATAAACAATATATCGTAAAACTATTCTCCACACTTCACAGTGACTATGCTACTGAGAAAAAATACTTTTAAGTAAGTAAATAGCAGGAATTATGGATTTATTGGTGTCAGTTTCACACAATTTAAATACCAATGTTCTTCACTGCATGTTTACCCTATTTATTTGATTGAGCAGTTACTGTAGTATGTAAAATTTGGGGGCATGTTGAGAGCATTTATACATACATATACTCAAAATTATTGATTTGCTTTTTGTCACACTGCAAGAGATGGTATTATGTTTATGCAAACACAACCAGAATTGTGTTTGGTAATAGCAGAAGGAGAAGAAATTAAAGCAAAACTACTCTAGAGCTACTACTAGAGCCAACTACTCTTGGATTACGAGAAAGAACAAGTTTTTTTTGTCACACATACATGGAGGTGCCAGCAAAGGCTTTTTAATTTTTTTTTATTTTATGCTCTTTTTACACATTTTTTTCTTTAAGCAAACTTATTTAGTCAGATATTTATTTATTGTAAAGTAAATGCAGTTAGAATTTCAAGCACTTTCTCCAAAATTCCAGCACTTCCAGGCCTTGAACACAGAAAATTAAAATTCAAGCATTTTCCAGGATTTCAAGCACCTGTAGGAACTTTGAGTTGTGCCCAATTATACAGGTGTGAAATTACAGGTTGTACTCCATGTGTTTCTCTGTATTTCTGTACATAGGACTCCTGCTTTACCAAAACCTCTAAATAAATTAAAGAAAAATAGAAGTGTAGCCTAATTTAAAACCTGTAGTTTATGAACCACTTGTTGACATTTTTTATTGTTTTATAGTGTTAGCCGACTCGGCTAACTAGTTAGGTTCAGCAAACATATGCAAGGATTAAATGGAAAAAAGAGGAGAAAAAACTTACTTAGAAGGTCTTCGTCGCTGCTGGAGGACGGTGTATTTCCATATCTTCTCGGCATTTCGGTATCAGGTCAGTTTCACTCTTTTAATAGTAACTCTGATAGGAGCCTATATTTGCCTGAAGCTCGTCTTTGAGTTGCTAACGGAAATTTAACACTTCCGAAAACCGCGACGGTTGGAAAGTCATTTCAAACACAGCACAACGGTCTCGTACGTTGGAGAGAGATAGAGCGAGAGAAACAATGTTTCGGATTCGTTCGGACAATGTTTGCCATACGTCCTTAAGAATAAGGGAAGACACAAATTTTGGTAATAGTAAGAATCTTTTTTAATACGTATTTTTTACATTACATGTATATTTATATACGGTATGTACATTTTACAGTGCAACATGTCTCAAGACATAGTAACGGTAACTTTAACGTTACATTTTATTTTAACTCTATATATCATTAATATGTTAGGAATGTGATTGTTAACTATGTACACAACGTTGTTTAAGGTAAATTAAGACTAAAAATAAATGTTTCAGGACAAACAATTGATGACAACACCCAGACAGTTCAGCTGTTTGGTACTGACGTCAGTGACAATGGTTAGTCGACATTGTTACAAGTATTGGCTAACGTTAGTGCAGAACAAAATCAAAAATTTATTTGAAGCTGTGTATTAACCCAAAACCGTTTTAGTGCAAGCGGACGATAACGCCCAGCCCAGCAATGTGTTTGACACCTTCAGTGATTTTTCTGAAGAAATGGACATTGACGCAGTCCCTGATGTAGAGAGTGGATCAAATGGAAATCCCTCCAGCAACAATACAAAGGTAACAGTGATCTCATTGGGTTTTGTTCAGTGCTTTTGATGCCTGTAGATGTTGTTCCATATATATGTCCATGGCAGACATATGCGCACCCATGGAGGAATTTTACAGAGGCAGCCTTAAGTCTTCTATTTGAAACATCAGGGATGTCAGAGGCAACATTTTCAGATCTTCTAGAAATAATAACGCACGACAGTTTTAGGAAAGAAGATGTGCCTCGTCACATCAGTGCTTTTAAGGTATGAGCTAATTCTTTTCCAACCATGGTCCTGAAGGCACACTGCCCTGTATATTTCATTGTCTGAACTTAATGCTTTTTATATATATATAATATAAATATATATATATATGACGTTATGAAATACACATAAACACACATGACTATATAAATAAATCAAACCTAATTGTTGTTAATTATTATTGGTGAAGTCCAATTCAACTTCACTTTCGTGTAAAATGTGTTTTTAATAATATTAAATTAAATAATAATTTCTGTATTTCCATTGCTGCTTTCATTTCCAGAATATCAGACAAAAACTGCCCACAGTACCTATCCACATCCATGGAGAAACATCTTTGTTTTATTATTTTGATATGGAGAAAACAATTTCACATGTGCTGGAGAACAGCAAACAAATGTCAAAAATGACTTTTGTGCCAATAAATGACTGTCACAGGGATGCATTTAACTCCAGACTATACCAGGAGAGTAAACTTTTTGCCATACAGTCTATTTCCACATGTATAGGTAAAATAGTTTCCCTTGATGTTATTAAAGTTACAGTTAACCATAGACCACGTCTTGCTAGAGTGGAGTCTATTGTGTTTGACATGGCTATTAAAGACCTAGTTCTCAGATGCAGAATTATTTTTCGTGGCCTTGAGATGAGACATCACCACCAGTATCGAAGTCAAACCCCTGTCAGAGAGCAGATCTTCATATCTGACACTGTACAATCAGTCAAAGTGGATGCTGTGGTCAGAAAAATGAATTTGATTAGTGAGTTCACTGGCTATTACCTGCACAGTGATCATGCTGCCAGTGATTTTGAGGCCCCAAGCAACAGATTTATAAAAGATCCAGCAGTTCTCCTTCCTCATTGCAGTAACGGACAACCAGAAAGGAGAATTCCTACAAGTAATGTTAATAATATTTTTAGTCTTATTTAATTTAAATACTTTGTAAACATAATAATGAAAACATGTATATTGGGTTTTTTTCTATTGAAGGTGTTCCAGTTTTGCCTCTGTACATCCATTTGTACTTTGATGGATTTGGACTGTACAGGAGGAAATACCACTCAACCAATGGGATGTATTTTTCTCTTGGTAATCTGCCACGGTGTGAGGGTGCAAAAAGGGAACATATAGGTATTATAGGCCTTGGAGAACCAGGTATGTAGACTTTAAATATTTTGGACTATGCCAAGATTGCAGCATTTTCAGTGGCATGTAAAATGGAAGTATAATCTAACCATGGTTTCAAATTAGGAACATCATTTGAACTTTGTATGGGTGCCATTGCCCCATATATAAAAAAGCTTCAGGAGGGGTACATTGCCAACTGCCCTTATTATGGAGGGAAGGTGTTTGTTTGTGGTGGAATTGGTGAGATCAATGCAGATATGCCCCAGGGAAACCACTGTGCAAACTGCTTGTCTTCTACAGCAAATAAGAGGTACACTGTTGCAGGAGCACTTTTTTGTAATTGGTTATTTGTCTCATCATTAGAGTAAATACAAATATATTTTTTAGGTGCAGATTTTGCACAGTCCACAAGGCTGAACTCTCAGATCAACAGGCTGCTATGAATGCACCCCGTCGAACAAAGACAAGTACAAATGCCATTATTGCACAAATGTCGGAGATGGCAACAGTAGAGAGAAAAGCAAAAGAAACTGAGACTGGCACTTTGTTCAGCCCACAAAACCAGTTGTTTTCCAACAATATTATTATTGAGCCCCACATTCAGGTAATGTTCATTGGTTGATTAAGGTTTTTGTAACTTATAAATACACAAACATACAAATGTGTTGCCTTTGGTTAATAGTAACCAAAGTCATTAAAACATTTTCTTGATGCTCACATCTCCATTTTTGGCCATTTTTACTTGTATACATTGTGTTCATATCAATAGTTGATTACATTTTGTGAATATGAAAGGGCCATCAGAAGTGGCCAAAAATAGCTTGGAAACAAGTCTGGCTTTATGGACTTGCATTCAGACAGAAAGAGGTTTTTGTGCTCTTCTGAAAAGTTGCCATTTTGGAAATAACTTCTTTTCATCAAGTAATGATGAAAATTTGACAGCAATGATATACATATTGAATTATACACACTTTTTAAATCCAGTATACAGTGTCATTAATTGTCCCAAAATTCAATTTTCATCTATGCATGGTAATGTAAAATTGGTTAATTAAAAATACATTAATTCTGGTAGTATTGTTTAAAACATGAAGTTAAATGTAATTGTTGCTAGATGTTATCACCATACAGTACAGTGTTATTAGCTCTAGAGTAATACTGTTCATTTTTCTTTATCTACAGACAAGGCTTGACCATTTCCATTTAGATGCCCTTGGTGTTGGAAGACTTCAAATTAGTCTTATTTGGGGCAACATTAAGAATGAAGTTAGGCAGTTCCTGTCAAGCCTCATTGTGGCGATTGAGAGACCTCACTGGATCAAGCAGGTAAAACTGTTTGTATTGACACTGCACTTTATTTCTTTGGTTTTTGGCTAATACTAATATTAGGTTGCAATAATTTCAGCTGCCAGAACTTGACCACTTAGCATGTGCCACAGGCTGTGAAGTACTCCATCTTCTTCAGCTATTACCAGTTATCACACGGGACATTATATATTGCCCTGAAGCATTTACATCTGCTTCAGCTGAGTACATTGGCCGCAATAATTGCTCGCTAGTAACTAAAGCCAATATTTTGTTGAGCAACTATGTATCCATGATTCACTCTGCTAGTCTTACTGAACATCAAGGAAGGCAGCTGCAGGAAATAATAAATGAACATCATAAACTGTTTGTGAAGGTGAGTTATTTTCCACTATACAGTCATATGACATTGAGACGTTGATTTTTTTTTTATGTTGTGGTGTACCCATCAGTGTTATTAACTTTTGTTATTAATAAATTGTTTGAGAGGAGGAAATCACCAGTGCATCCTTCTACTTAAATGTCCTACTTTCGTGATATGATATCACTGTAGCGTCAACTTTTTATATTTTCCACGAATTTCACCTGAAAGCCAAATATCCCTAACTTTTTGTGAGTAGTGTTTATAAATAAAAGTATTTAATATATTTTGGCCCAAATCTGTCAGCATGTTTATATATGGAAATTATATGCTTTGTGCTTGATTTTGAAACCATTTTAATGATTTTGCAATGTACTGTACACTTATGTAAGTTATGTAAAACAAAGTATATTTCTGTGTTCTCACTACCCAGATCTGGAAAGCAGAGGTTGCAAACCGTGCAAACATTCACTGTGGTTTCCATACAGGAGAACAGATAAATGTCTTAGGCCATCCTATGATCGGTGACTGTAACAGATTTGAGCGGTACCACCACAGGGTAAAGGACATAGGTAATTGCTGCTTCTAAAAAATATAACAAAAAAGTTGTCTGCTTCATTGCAACCTTAAATTGTCTTGCAGAATGACTGATCTAAGGAGAAAAATTCAAACTTGATATAGGTACAACATAAAAAGTATTTTTACATTAAATCAACTATTTATTGGCTAACTTTATTTTGAATTGTCCTTGTCAAGTCAAGAGGCTTTTATTGTTATTGCAACTCTGTACAAGTACACAGTGGAATGAAATGTACATATTTTCCAGAACACTAATACAGTATAGTAAAGACTACAGAAAGTGCATTGTTAAACTAGAAAAACAATATAAAAAATACAATAAATACGACATTCACTGGACACAGTAGCAGAGTTTTGAGTGAGTTCCTTCACAATGCTGATAGTCTTTAGTGCAGCATGTGGTGTAAATGTCTGTGACAGAGGGGAGAGAGACACAAATTATCGTTTTAGGTGTCTTCAATAGGGTCTTGCTGTCTGAGGCATTACAGTTCCCAAACAAGGAGATGATACAGTCCCTCTGTAGAACATAATGAGGAATGGAGGAAGAGAGGATGAGCTATTTTGAAGCAACCATCTCTTTAGTTTTGTCAACATTCAGAGACAGGTTGTCAGTACTGTAACAATCGGTTAGCTGATGCACCTCCTCTCTGTATGCTGTCTCATTGTTCTTGGTGATGAGACGCACTACTGACTTAGTAGATGATAAATTAACACTCAACACACTATCAGCAACATATCTGTGGTGTAGTATTAGTAAAGCTTCTGGATACATTGAGCAAATATTTTATAGCTGTAACACTGATGTTATTTACATTAAATAAATACTAACCCTATGCTTAATCTCAATTCGAAACTTAATCTTTACCCTCATCCTAAACTAAATTCAGCAGATTATCAACAAAATTGATATTGAAATATCTGTTGATCATAGTGTATTGAGATGCTACACTACAGTTATTGTATTACTGACTTTGTATGTACTACTGTACTTAATAAAATATATTTAATTTTTAGTTTTATGAAACCAATTTTATATACATGCATATTAGAAAGACTATAAAGTATTATGCAGCCTGACATAACATGCACCAATAAATAGGCCTATTGTGGGAAATAAACATGAAACTAGTTTATTAAAATTTTATTGTTTAGTTTATATACCAAGTTATTTCACACCAGTTCAGTCATTCTGTACACATAATGTTTAAAATGTGTTTTGACTTTTGATGAGGCAACCCTTTATTTAGATGATTTCATTTAGTTTGGAAAGTTACTGTAAAACTAATTAGAGACATGAAGGTTGTATTGAAATTTAAAACTGACATTGAGTGATATGCCAAGTTAATTTATATATTCTCTACTCAAGTCATTGGCCACAAAAATGGTGTGAGCATGGAAAAGAGTATGGTTAAAAGGACTGGCATCTTAGATGCCCTGTACCATTTGTTGATGACCGGAGATGTTGCAGATGCCACATCTATCCATGGCCTGCCAGGCTATGTCCCTCTATATGGAAAATCAGGATCTGTTACACTGATGTCAGCCAGTGAACTTCAACAGAGACAAGGTCTTACTAGGTAGGCATTTCCCCCAAAGTCATCATCTATAGTAGTTGGTACTTGCCAAGTTATTACTACATTTAAGCAGGATCAATCTTATTAAATAAGCATATTTTTGTTAGGTGGTGTGATTGCTAAAACCAAAAACTTATGTGACAGTTTATTGTAGTACCCAACACTGATCTTGATCTCAACATAAAGAGGACCTGTGACTTTTTTCAAAACTACAAACCTGTTTCCAAAAAAGTTGTGACACTGTGCAGAGTGTAACTAAAAACACAATGCAATGATGTTAATCATTAAACACATTGTTGCACAAAGATGTTGAAAATTATATATTTTATTGTTTTTATATGTCTATTTTTGATTTGGTTCCAGCAGCACGTTTTAAAAAAGCTGATACAGGGACAACAAAAGACTGGTAAAGTGGTGCAATACTAAAAAAAAAAAACACCTGGTGCAACATCTCAAAACTAATTAGGTTAATTAGTAAACAAGTAACAAGTTTGGGTATGAAAAGTTTCATAAAAGGGAGAGAGGTTCACCTCTAAGCAAATAGTGCTAGAATTCAAGACTTCTCAATAGCAGTATTGGTAGTAAAATAGCAAAGAACCTGAGAATTTTATAATCTACAATACATGAAGTCTGGATAAATCTCAGTGTACAAATGACAAAACCAACATTGGCTTGCAACATTGGCTGGTGTGAGGCAGCACCACATTAAAAACAGACTGTAATAGAAATTGCTGCATGGGCTTAGGAACCCTTCTGAAAACAAAGGTGTTTAAACACACTTTGTCATTGCAAATACAAGCTAACCTCTGCTTATATGAGAAACATACATGCAAAGAAGTAACCATATATATAAACCACATCCCTTACAAACCATAATTAGCATGTATTACAGTGTCATACATGGTAAACCTGTCACTTACTGAAAACATTTGGTGCATTATTAAACAAAAATACTATATCAATTTCCATAAGCTTACAGAGTGTTGTTGAGGTTATGCAGCAAAGTGGCACAAATGCCCCATTCCAATTTGTTGAATCATTTACATCTAAGAAAAAATAATAACGTTTATCAGTCTCAATAGGTGATATGTTGTCTTTGTACTATTTTTAATTAAATATATAATTTAAAGATATTAGCATATTATTGTATTCTGTATAATGTTTTCTATACATTTTGCACAATGTCACAACTTTTGGAAGTAGTTTAGGTATTTGTTCTATTTGCCCATTTATATGAATATAAAATATTTTAAATATAATTATTAAATTATATTTTACACAACTGGGAACTCTTTGGGGTAAAAAAATAATTAAACATAAATATAATGCCACGATTAACTCAGATTAAGTCAAGTCAGATATGCTGAGAGGGACGACATCGTGGTTCAGTGGGTAGTGCTGTCGCCTCACAGCAAGATGGTTGGGGTGACCTGTGTCTTTTGCACGTTCTCCCCATGTCCATGTTGGTTTCCTCTGAGTGCTCCGGTGCCCCCCACCCCTGGTCACACCACCTCTACTAAAATAGATACCAGATTTTAGAATAATAACACGCAGTCACAGTCTCTAACTTGTATGAACACTAACTTATTTAAGAAACTAAGTTCCAAGCTGACACATTAAAGTGTATGGCACAGGGAAGCTGAATAATTAAATAATAATTGTATTATTATTTATAATAATTAGTTATGTGGAAGGAGCAATACAGAGTTTAAGGAAGCTAATATTCACACTATGTTTGACTGTACAAAAATAATAAATAAACCTAATGTTTAATACAGATTCCATGAACAGAGGATCTGGCAGGAAGTCCTAAATCTACAAATCTGTAAGAAATTAATACACACTGACCTTGAGCATATGAGTAGCAAAATCATGACCCAGGAGCACATTTTCCTGGGACCAAAGGTTGGTATAGCCTGTTTGGTATGAAACCTAAACCTTTAAATGTTACATGTAAACAACTAATAATTTAGTTTTTCATATGTTTCATGTAGGTCTGGATTAGAGGAAAAAATGTAATTAAAAACATTAATGATCCTCTTACTGGCCATGGACAACTTTATTGCCAGTACCAAAGTGGAACATTGTCCCCCAGACATTACAAGTATGTATATTTCTCTATGTCAGTTAGTCCACAACGGCATATGTTCTTCATGTATTCAATCTCTTATTTTAACTTTATTTTCAGATTTGACATCAAGACAATTAGAATGGGGTCGTACATAGAGGCAGACATGGAAAGTGCTGGACACTGTGCTCAACCAGTGAAAATTACAGGCATATGGGCTTCTGTGTCAGGTATATAAACTTACTGAATGACAGACTGCCAATTTCATGTTTCATCTGATTGGAGAAATATGCTGCATGTTGGCCAGAAACCAATTGAACACTTTTGTTACAGAAAATCCTCAGCTTCTGTTTGAGGGCCTAACATTTGAGCCGCTATATAAGGAAGATCCTCTAACAGGCTGTGAAGAATTCAAAGAGGGGGAAGAGGTTATTTTTACACCTTCGGTCATTACAGAAACCCTAGTTCATCTACACCACAAGTGTTTTTGGCAGCCTCAACATCATCTTGGGATTGGGACAAAATCAAATAGCAGTAATGACTATTGTGAAACAACAGGGACCCAGATTCACCACAATATCAACAACAAGTGCTACATAAAAAACAGATATCTTCATGCCCACTTAGAGTAGCTTTATTCTTTAAAAGTCCAATTTTATTTCATCATCTGTCCTTGCCCTTTTCCTGTTTCAGTTGATTTTTGCTATCCAATGAATTTCCTAGTACTGTTATGGATTTAAATTTAATCTTAAAATACTTTTTTTACTTATTTAATTTTAATAGACACATTGCTGACATTTTATATGAAGTTGACACTATTTTATATCTTTTTAAAGTCCTACTAGCTACCTTGAATAATAATAATAATAATAATAATAATAATAATAATAGATGGTGTATGTAATATTGTAATATGTATGTATTATGAATTCTGAAATGTATCACTGGAGTATGTAAATATAATATTTTTATTTATACACAGCACTTACACAGTTCATAAAATTATATGTATAAAAATAAATATTGCATCATACAAAGAATAAAATGAAGATATTTAAAGAATTAATAATTCTTCATTGGAGTTATTGCTCTATACACAATGCTGATGTTTGTTTTAATATTTCCTTAAACATATTTAAATGTGATATATATATATATATATATATAAAATACTGATTTTATTTACATCTTGAGACATCTTGGGATGTTATAATAGACAAGACATCTTAAGACCCATGTCTATAGACATGTCTTAAAGACACGTCTTCATTTCTTGAGACATGCCTCAAGACATCTTAAGACATCTTCATAATGTGTCTTCAGACATGTCTTAAGACATCTCAAGACATGGTGATGGCTCAGTATGTATGTACTCTCGCAGTAATTTTAATAGACCACGCACTGTGTGACCAAAAACTAATTGTGAAGGACTAAATCCAAGAGATTCCTGCACTGTCTCTCTAACAGCAAACAACAAAAAAGGAATTCCCTCATCCCATTCCTTTCCAGAATCCTGACAATAGGTCCAAAGCATTGTTTTCAGTGTTTGGTGGAATCTCTCCAACGCCCCTTGAGATTCAGGGTGGTAGCTGCTGGACATGTGATGTTTTACTGCCAGTAATTTCATAACCTGAGCAAATAAGCGTGAAGTAAAATTCGATCCCTGGTCCGTCTGAATGTGTTTGGGTAACCCAAAAGTTGAAAAAAACTTGACCAATGCTTTCACAATACCCTTAGCTTTTATGTTACGCAATGGAATGGCTTCAGGATACCTTGTAGCTGAACACATTAAAGTGAGTAGATACGCGTTTCCTGATTTGGTCTTGGGTAAGGGTCCTACACAATCAATAATTAAACGTTCGAATGGTGCTTCCAACACTGGAATAGGGTGCAGTGGTGCAGACGGAATAACCTGATTAGGCTTACCAGAGATCTGGCAAACATGACATGAGCGGCAATATGTAACTACATCAGCTTTTAAACCAGGCCAACAGAAGTAGCGTACAATCCAGTAATATGTCTTCCTTATACCTAGATGACCTGAAAATGCATGATCATGAGCTAGGCAATGGACTCGCTCCCGGTAGCCAATAGGAACGACACGTTGATATATTACACTCCAGTCTAGTTGCTTTAAATTAGTGGGAGTCCATTTTCTCATCAGTACACCATTCTGATAAAAATATGTCACTTCATGTTGAGTCACTTCTGATTCAGTCACCGCAGCAACTCTACAGTTAGCCAAAGAGGGATCTCTAGTTTGTTCCTCTATTAAAGCATCCTTTCCAAACTTTAATTCTGATGAGGAGATATTCTCAGATTTCACATCACCTTTAGATAAAATCTCATAAGGTAAAATATCACAAACATTTGATATCTCAGAATCAGACTTAAAAGAATTCATAAATGTCTCAGACAAGTCAATCTGATCTACAGATTTACGCAACTGTGCTCGGGTCACAGCACACACAGGAAAAACCTTATCCTCTCCAATCCACGGAGAGCAATCATCCACAACCTCAGGTAGGGGATTAACTTTTCCACCAGCTAAATCATTGCCCAAGAGAAAATGAATACCTTTCATTGGAAACTGGGAACAAATTCCCACCCTCACAATACCTGACACCAAACGAGACTGGAGGTGGATTTTGTGTGATAGCACTCTACATGTACCCAACTCAATTCCTTAAATAAGTATGTCAGACCCACACGCAGTTACCTCAGAAAATGGCAAAACAGATTCCAGGACAAAAGACTGCACAGCCCCAGTATCCCGCAATATGCATAAACATATTTTGTCCCGCAATAGAGAGGCCACCTTTTGCTCATTTAAATACACCACAAGGCGTTCTGGCAAACCACTCTTAAATTCTTCTAAAAGAATCAGTTCCTTCAACTGTACAAAATCCTCCATTTTACTAGCAACACACCATTTTTCAAACAGAGATGTCTTTTCTCGTGCAAACTCCACAAAGGTTTGGTTGGCGGTTTTCGTGTGCTTTCTAAATTTTTGTCTGTAGGCTTCGGGCACCAATTCATATGCACGCAACACCATTACTTTCACTTTAGCATAATCTAAACTATCGTCAATAGACAATGCAGCACAAACCTCTTGGGCTTTACCTACTAATTTGCACTGCAAAAGTAATGCCCACACCTCTCGTGGCCATTTAAGAGCTGTCGCTATGTGCTCAAACGCTGCAAAATACGAGTCAACTTCAGTTTCTCTAAAAGGCAAAACAAGGCCAATGTATTTACTTACGTCGAACCCAGGCGTAACAGCGGGGGCGGAAGTCGGTGGCGTACCCCTCTCACTGGAGGCAGATCCAGGAACAGGTGTTTCACTGACTCAGAGTGCTCATGCGCCGTAGGCACTGCAGCTCGCAAACGGAGCACCTCAGCCTCATGCTCTTGGCGCTTTACGGCCAGCTTTAACTCCTCCAGACGTATACTAAGCCGAAGCCTTTCGGCTGGATCCAACACAGGATCTACGTTGCTAGGAGTAACAGGCGTAGACGCAGGCCTTAAATCAACACGCGCAGCATCACCAGGATCTGTGCTGGGTGTGGAAGGAGAAGTTGGAGAGGTTGCCATCCTCTCCCACAAAAACAACACCTGGTTCAACTGACTCTGGCAACGCATGAAACACCCCCTCATTCACCAGTTTTTGAAATACCGCATCCCTTATCACACTTTTACAGCCCGAACGAAATACATTAAACCCCGTAAAACTCCATAAAAAAGCCATAATGACAACCACACTACACAACACCCCCAATACACAAAAGTAAACCGCCAACAGAAACCATGCGCCGAGAAGGTAGTAAAAAAAAGGACGAGCCCCCAATTTATGTTATGACCTGGTCTAGGTCAGACCATAACATAATTAAAAAGGTGTCCGCGCCCTCCCGGTTCCCCCAATAGAACGTCATTCACGTGCAATGATAACAGACATGTTTATTAATTTACATTCCAATAACAAGTTAACACTAGAAAGGAGGAGACGGTCATTTTGACCATTTTGAAATTTTAAGATATAATAACTTCCACATAGTTAACCCCCCATGTCCAAAAAGTTGTGACTTTTATTATATTAGAGCATATTTTAGTCTTACACTGTTTTGACATTAACATTACAGATCACAGAAGTGTTCTGAGCATGAATACCTCGAAAGATGAGGTCATTTTGACCGTCTCTCATCTCTGCAAGCCAGCTGTTTTCCAGTATTACTGTCTTTCTGACATTTAATGACCTATTTTAACAAGATGAATTAATGAATTTATTTATTTATACTGTATGATAACATAAAAATTCATGCAAACTTTGAACGGTCAAAATGACCATGGTGGCCATTCTAGTAGTTCTGGAATCCTGGCCGTACTAGTGTTAAACAACTGAAAATTTTACTTTACTTTGGGGACAAGTATTATTTTATAATGAGATTTTGAGACATACCTAACCTT
>JAUZSU010137136.1:0-28049 GCA_034780255.1 Parotocinclus maculicauda | reverse complement strand
ATTACTATAGAAAAAAACTCTGACTCAAAGCTCAGAGGTAAAAAACTTGGACGAATAGATTCAGATCTCTTTTTATGTGCACATCAACAATATAACTACAGTAAGTTTCCTTCATTTACATAACATCTCTAAAAAAAGAATTATACTACACAAATGTGTTATGGCTGAAGGCCGTAATATTACTATTGTAATGTTATAATGATGATTTAATATTGATCTTACGCCTTTATCATAAGGGCAATTCGCTGTGGGTGAAAGATTCCACAGTGTGGGACACACCCAATGTGGGGTGGGTGAAACACAGGTAGGGAGCGTAGAGATTTCTGAGGGAATATAAAGGGGAATACACGCAGGTAAGTGGCGTTCCGTGGTCACTGCTGGAAGAACTTAGGTCGGTAAGTTTAGATATTGTTTATATTTGCTCGCTGCCAGCACGAGCATTGAATTGGTAGAATTCGTTTCTGTTTAGCTGCGCCAGTGGGGGTAGCCAATTAGTCAAGAACTGGAGACGTGCAGGTAGCCAACTTCAGCGTAGGTTGCTGGGTTATTATGGTGGTTAACATTTGTCATGAAGGATGACTTGTGTGGTAAGAGCTCCTTAGCTCTTAGGTGAACTCATTGGGTTGCTGTTGAATAGGTTGGTGTGGTGGCGACAGCAGCCATTTAACGGGCGCTGATTCGACAGGGCCTGTACAATTATCAGGTTATATATAGGTCATAATTGTGCTTTAACCTGTATTGGCGGCAAAAGGGCCTGTGATTCGGGTAGGTTACTTCATGCGGTGTTCTCAGAGTGGTGGCATGTGGGTATGTTCACAAAGGCATGCATATACAGATATGATGTTTCATTATTTTTGGTGGTAGTGGTAATGGCAATGATGATGGGACAGGAATAGTGATCTTTCTTTTATTTTATGATTTGTCTTAATTCAGTATGGTCACAAAAATTTTAGGTATATCTGTAGACCACATGCTAAAAGTAACCTATTGGCACCCTTCTGGTGATGTTTGAAATACGTTTGATCAGAATTGTTTTAATGTGTTGTTGGTCATTTCCTTTCTAGAGTGAGGCTGCAGCTGAGGCGCTTGCGAGCCACTGTCTTTCTCCACTGCCATTTTATATTGTATGGCCTTGTATCGAATCGGCTGTGTAGCCGGTGTTTTATTGTGGTCACCTAGTTACCACTGAACCATCCTTGATACATGTTATGTATTAATGTTTGTTATTGATGTTATTGTGGGGGGGGGGGGGGGGTTAAGCTTCCGATATCACTGCTGTTATTAGCAAGAGGATGTACTAACACCTTGCAAGTCGTTGTACCTTAGACGTACTTTTGATATTTGTTACTTTTCTTGTTTGGTGGTCATGGAGTGTCCTACCCTGGCTCTCTAGCTGTGCCCTTTTGGGGTGTAATATGGTGTGGTGACCTTAATGGAGTGAGGTGGTGTGGTTTTGGTGGGTACTGGTGTTGTGGAGTTGTATGATTGAGGCGAGAAGGGTTTAAGCACTTCTTTGGCCACACCATTTTTTTTTTTTTGGTCTGCAATTTGCAAAGTTGCATCTGTTGATTAGTCTAACACCCCACACAACTATCAATAGCACTTTTGGTCTTAATGTCTTTTTAAATAACATAATTACTCTAAATAAAATTGGTGTTGAGAACTGGTATACTAATTGGTACATTTTTATTTATTGGTCTGGCTCTTTCACTTTTTTAATTGAGTGGCCTGTGACGGGGTCCCCTTCCCCAGCATATAGTCACTGTGTTCTAATAATTTGGGTGTGTGCAGAATTGTAAATTTGGTGCATATCGTGGAAAAGTTACACCCCATATGAGTACTGATCTGCTACACATTAATGTGGAAAAACGTAGTCATGCATAACTTCTCGTTTAGATTATTCTAATTAGATTCTAATTAAATTATTATTCTAGCTGGATGTTTGGGTAAATAAACAAACAAACAAACATAAACATACTAAAGCTGGTTCAGAAGGCAACAGCTTGAGTGTTAACTAGAACTAAAAAGTCTGAATATATTAGTCCTGTTTTATCATCTCTACACTGGCTGCCAATTAAATTCTGTACTAAATACAAAATACTTTTACTAACATATAAACAACTTAATGGCTTTTGGCTATCTTAGCAAACTTATAGAGCACTACAACCCAGCATGTTTACGTTGCTGTTCCTAGAACATAGAATAAAAAAAAAAGAATTATTTTATTCCCAGAATAAAAAAGATAATGGTGAATGGAAGAGCATTTTATTATAAAGCTCCACAACCTTAGAATAATCTTCCTGTCTCTGTTCGCGACTTGGACACAGTTTCAATGTTTTAGTCTGAAAACATAATTATTTCCTCAGGCTTTTAATTAGTCTTTGTAGAAGTTAAATGCACTTTCTGTTGTTTTACTCTTGCAAGATGTGACAGAAATGTCATTTTAATATAATTTTAGTCTGACTCACTGGGCATTCAGATGCACTCACCCCTGCCCACTGCCATTCCTGTGCAAGCTCTGTACTGGTGCTGACCTGATCTAATAACTGCATATTGTTCAGGAGACAGTCCTGTCACTTGCTTGACATTCTTGGGTACCCTAAAGCTTTTTTTTACTGCAATTGAACCACTCTCCTTGAAATTCTTGATGATAAATGGCTGATGGGGGTGCTATCATACAAGCATTCAACGTCCTTTGATACAATGCAATGATGACTGTGTGTTCCCTTGGATGTTACCTGGGTTAACAGAAGAAAACTAAAAAGCAACACTACCCTCTTAAAGCAACCAGTTAGCTCTTATAATCAGCATGAGAGTGATGTGTAAATTGACAATCCCGATAACTTTCCATTAGATTTGTAAATGCCGCATAAACATCAAATATATCAGTAGAGGGTGGGTATGTTAAAGAATTCCAATCGTCCGCAAAATTATTCACATGCACATTTATTTATAATTGGCATATAATTACCGTAATAAAAAATCCTCCAAATCCTCCAAAATGTCTCAGAAAAAGTAAATAAACATATATTCTAATGCAAAACTCGATGTTTTATTGAATAAATACATTAAAATCCAGGGATTTAAAAAGCATTTTAGCAGCAAATTATATGTAGGCCCACTGTTTTAACAGAACAGTTCAGGATTTCATTGGACCTGAAATTTGAATCTAAAAAAAGCACAACTGTAAGAATAATTAGCTTGTCTACTGCTGTTTGATTTCATGTATTTTGCTTATTGTATAACTGTTGTACATAATGTTTTAGAACACCCTGTCTGTTACTATGTCACACGCATATCTTCTGACTGCACTTTCTTGGAACATTTTGCACCCACAGCCTAGACCGTCCAAGGCCAGTTCCAGATAGAGTTCCTCATCTTATCTATGCACACACACACACTCCTTTGTTAACTTTTTGTGCTGAACTTTCCCCCTTCTGCCCCCCTGATTACATAAGCAGTATGAAGGAACTATACTTTGAGCTTACAACAATAAACCATATGAACTGTTGACGTGTGGGTGTTTGTTCCTGCTCCTCCGGTACCGGACGCTCTCCATTTGGCACCCGAGATCGCACGCTGAGACGAGGTCAATTAGGCGAACACGAGGGACGAATAGATTGTTTCTAACAAATCCCTTGACGTAGAATGGACTAACATTCAGTCAGCCTAAAGGTCAGCCCAATAGAAAAAAAGTCAGTTTCTCATGAAAGGGTAAAAAAAATCCCACATTCTTAGCTCTTCAGGTATATTTTTGCTGACCTCCTTGAAATTTGGCATGGTTGGTCTTGTGGTCACTTTGAAATAACATATGATGCAATTGAGTACCTCAGGTCCCTGGAAGGGCAACGATTGTAAATAAGCCATATTTTGACTTACCGCCACAAAATTTGACATGTTTGGTCTTGCGGTCACCTTAAGGTAATATTTGATACCATTGGGTACCTCAGGTACCTGGAAGGTTCCTATAAGGTGTTGGGCTAAAACAGACTAAAATTCAGTCAATTTCTGACTTATGGACCCTGTGAGAGCACTTGGAAAGACAGTGTTTGTAAATAAGGCATATTTTGACTTTCCTCTTCGATACTTGGGATACATGGTCTTGAGGTCACCATGAGGTGACATACAATGCGATTGGATAATTCATGTCTCTAAAAAGGGCCCAAAGGTCCCTGGATCCAAATGGACTAAAATTCAGTCAGTTTCTAAGGTAGGGTAAAAAATCGGCAAATCTTAGCTCTTTTTTACCTTGCTGCTGGAAGGGCAATGACTGTAATTGAGTCATATTTTGACCTACCTTACCAAAATTTTACAGACTAAAATTCTGTCAAATTTTGACCTATGGACACTGCGAGACTTTGGAAAGGAAATTAAAAGGCATATTTTAACTCACCTCCACAGAATTTGCATTCCTTGGTCTTGAGGTTCTCTGTGGCTCCTGGAAGGGCCATTTGTTACCTCAGGTCTCTGGAAGAGTCCTATAAGCTTTTGGGTTAGAAGAGACTGAAATTCAGGCAAATTTTAACCCATTGACCCTGCGAGCCCTTAGAAAGGCAATAATTGTAAATACGGAACATTTTGATTTACTTCAACAAAATTTGGCACGCGTGGTCTTGAGGTCACATTGAGGTGACACATGACGCCACTGGGTACTGCATGCCCCTAAAAGGGGTCCACAATCCCTTGGCATAGAATGGACTAAGATTTAGCATCCGCACCCTCCACATACCTAGTTCTTCTTGCTCCTGGGGTCCCTGAAAGGGCAAGGGCTATAATTCAGGCATATTTTGACTTCCCTCCTCGATTCTTGGGATACATGGTCTTGAGGTCACCATGAGGTGACATACAGTGCGATTGGATAATTCATGTCTCTAAAAAGGGCCCAAAGGTCCCTGTATAAAAATGGACTTAAATTCAGTCTGTTTCTGTTAGGATCGTCTAACTCGCGCTATCCTCATTAATTGACCTCGCGTGTGTGTCCATCAATACAAAGTGGTTACGTGCAAGGAGAAGCCAGACCAATAATCCACCGTCAGGTAACGAATGGTTTATTCAACAAGCTGTCTAAGTAAACAATCTCACACAGGGGTTTTATAGTGACATTCAGGGTCAGTACTCCGACACAGTGGAAAGTTCCACACGAAAACAAGTCCATCTCAAGAACCAAAACAAAGGTATGGGAAAGCAGACACATCAAGGCCGCAGAGACACTGTTTTGCAGAGGTTCTGGGACAGTCTGTACAGCAATCATGTCATATGCAGAGGACGGCCATCATATCATAAGCAGAAGACATAACATCTTTCTCACAGAAACATATTTACTCTTACAATTTAAGAAAAATACATGAACAGCAGCAGACAAGCTTAATTATTATTCTTTCAGTTTCCAAAGTAGGGTAAAAGAAATCAGCATTCTTTGCTTTTCTTGCTCCTGGGGCCCTTGGAAGGGCAATGGCTATAATTCAGGCTAATTCTGACTTTTCCCTTTGATACTAATGAAAGGGTAATGACTGTAATTCAGGTATATGTTGGCTTACCGCCTCAAAATTTTCCACGGTTGGTCTTGAGGTCACTTTGAGGTGACATATGATGCCACTGTGTACCTGAGGTCCACAATCCCTTGGCGTAGAATGGACTGAAATCCAGTTAGCCCAAAGGCCCCTGACACCAAATAGAATAAACTCAGTCAGTTTCTGATGTAAGGTTAAAAATAACAAATTCTTAGCTTTTCTTAACCCCTTTGGTACCCAGGAAGGGCAATTGCTATAAATCAGACATATTTTGAATTACCTCCTCGATATTTGGAATTGTTGGTCTTGCGGTACCCTTGAGATGAATTATGATTCCATTGGGTACCTCAGGTCCCTGAAATGGTCCCATAAGCCCTTGGGCTAAAACAGGCTGAAATTTAGTCCATTGTTGACCTATGGACACTGCGAGCTCTCAGAAAGGCAATGATTGTAAATAAGGCATAATCTGACTCGCCTTCATAAAATTTGGCATGGTTGGTCTTGCGGTCACCTTAAGGTAACATTCAATGCCACAAAAGGGTCCCATAAGTTTTTGGGCTAAACCAGGCTAAAAATTAACTAATATTTAGCATCCGCATCCTCCGCATTCTTCGCTCTTCTTGCTCCTGGGGTCCCTGGAAGTTCAATGGCTATAATTCAGGCATTTATTGACTTCCCTTCGATACTTGGGATACATGGTGTTGAGGTCACCGTGAGGCGACATACCAATGCCATTGGATTCCTCAGGTTCCTAAAAAGGGGCCCAAAGGTGCCTGTATAAAATGGACTAAAATTCAGTCAGTTTCTAAAGTAGGGTAAAAATAATCTGCAATATTAGCTCTTCTTGCTTCTAGGGCCCCTGGAAGGGCAATGGCTATAATTCAGGCAAATGTTTACTTTTCTCCTCGATACTTAAGATACATGGTCGTGAAGTCATGGTGAGGTGACATACAATGCCATTGGATACCTCAGGTCCCTTGAAGGGGCCCAAAGGCCCCTGGGTCCAAATGGACCAAAATTCAGTGCGTTTCTAATGTAGTGTAAAAAATGTCTTAGCTCTTCTTGACTCTGCTGCTCCTGAAAGGAAATTGACTGTAATTCAGGAATATTTTGGCTTACCGTCTCAAAATTTGACGTTTGATCTTGCCGTCACCTTGAGGTGAATATGATGCCATTGGGTACCTTAGGTCCCTCGAAACGGTCCCATAAACCGTTGGGCGAGAACAGACTGAAATTCAGTCCATTTGTGACCTATGGACCCTGTGAGAGCCCTTGCAAAGACAATGATTGTTAATATTGCGCATGTTGATTCACCTCCACAAAATTTGGTATGCTTGGTCTTGAGGTCACCTTGGGGTGACATATTATGCCACTGTGTACCTGAGGTCTCTGGAAGGGGTTCACAATCCCTTGGCATAGAATGGACTAAAATTCAGTCAGCCCAAAGGCCCCTGCCACCAAATAGAATAAACTCAGTCAGTTTCTGAAATAAGGTTCACGAAATTTGGAAGCCAGCATTCATTGGTGTGCGTCATGTTAAGAATTCAGGCATTTTTTGACTTACCTCCACAATATTTGGTATGTTTGGTCTTGAGGTCACCTTGAGGTGACATATGATGCCACTGTGTACCTGAGGTCCCTGGAAGGGGTACACAATCCCTTGGCATAGAATTGACTGAAATTCAGTCAGCCCAAAGGCGCCTGGCACCAAATAAAATAAACTCAGTCAGTTTATGATGTAAGGTTAAAAAAAATCTGCATTCGTAGCTCTTCTTGAAAGGAATATTTTGGCTTACCCCCTAGAAATAAGGCATAGTTGGTCTTGCGGTCCCCTCGAAGTGAAATATGATGCCATTTGGTGCCTAAGGTCCCTGGAAGAGTCCCTTAAGTCCTTGGGTTAAAACAGACTGAAATTCAGTCCATTTTTGACCCATGGTCTCTGCGATCTTTTAAAGAGGCAATGATGGTAAATAAGGCACATTTTGAATCACCTCCACGAAATTTGGCATGCGTGGTCTTGAGGTCACCATGAGGTACAATGCCATTGGATACTTCAGGTCTCTAGAAGGGTCACAAAGGTCAGTTTCTAAAGTAGGGTAAAAAAACCAGCAAATCTTAGCTCTTCTTTACCCTGCTGCCCTTTGGAAGGGCAATGACTGTAATTGAGGCGTATTTTGACTAACCTTCTCAAAATTTTACAGACTAAAATTCTGTCAATTTTTGACCTATGTACACTGCAACACTCTGGAAAGGAAATTAAAAGGCATATTTTAACTAACCTCCACAAAATTTGCATTCCTTGGTCTTGAGGTCTTCTTAAGGTGACATACCACCTTCATATCTTGAGGTCACTTTGAGGTGGGACTGTGGTGGTCTAGTGGTTAAATCACAAATCCCACCTCTGCCATGGTTGGGTCTCTGAGCAAGACCCTTAACCCACAATTGCTTGGATTGTATTACTGTATAAGTTGTAAGTCGCTCTGGATAAGGTCGTCTGCTAAGTACTGGAAATGTAAAACCATACCTCTGTGGCTTCAGGAAGGGCAATGTCTTAAATTTCAGGCATATTTTCGCTTTCCTCCATGAAATTTGGCATTGTTGGTTACACGGCTACCTTGATGTAACATTTGATGCCATTTGGCAGTCCTATAAGCTCTTGGGTTAGAAGAGACTGAAATTCCGTCAATTTTTGGCCCATTGACCCTGCAAACCCTTAGAAAGGCAATAATTGTAAATACGGAACATTTTGATTTAACTCAACAAAATGTGGCATGCGTGGTCTTGAGGCCACATTGAGGTGACACATGACGCCACTGGGTACTGCATGCCCCTGAAAGGGGTCCACAATCGCTTGGCATAGAATTGACTGAAATTCAGCATCAGAATCCTCCGCATTCCTAGCTCTTCTTGCTCCTGGGGTCCCTAAAAGGTCAAAGGCTATAATTCAGGCATACTTTGACCTCAATGCCATTTGATACCTCAGGTCCCTAGAAAAGGACCAAGAGGTCTCTGTATCCAAATGGAATTCAGTCCGTTTCTAAAGTAGGGTAAAAAAAATCAGCATTCTTTGTTTTTCTTGCTCCTGGGGCCCCTGAAAGGGCAATGGCTATAATTCAGGTATATGTTTGCTTACCTCCTCAAAGTTTTCCATGGTTGGTCTTGAGGTCACTTTGAGGTGACATATGATGCCACTGTGTACCTGAGGTCTGTGGAAGCGGTCCATAATCCCTTGGCAAAGAATTTACTGACATTCAGTCAGCCCAAAGGCCCCTGCCACCAAATAGAATAAACATCAGTTTCTGATGTTAGGTTAAAAAAAATCCGGATTCGTAGCTCCTCTGGCCCCTGGGGCCATATTTGGCCCATAATACAATACAATACAATGACTATAATTCAGGCAAATTTTGACTTCCCGTCTCGATAGTTGGGATGGTGTTGAGGTCACCGTGAGGTGACATTTAATGCCATTGGATACCTCAGATCCCTAGAAAAAGGCCCAAAGGTCCCTGTTTCCAAATGGACTAAAATTCAGTCCATTCAAATTCGTTTCTAAAGTAGGGGTAAAAAAAATCTGAATTCTTACCTCTTTTTGCTCCTGGGGCCCCTGGAAGGGCAATGGCTATAAATCAGGCATATTTTGGCTTACTTCCATAAAATTTTTAATGCTTGGTCTTGAGGTTTTCTTAAGGTGACATACGATGCCTCTTGGCCCCTGGAAGGGCAATGGCTATAAATCAGGCATATTTAGATTTCCCTCTTCGATACTTCAGATACATCGTCTTGAGGTCACCATGAAGTGGCATACAATGCCATTGGATACCTCAGATTCCTAGAGAGGGCTTAAAGGTCCCTGGATTTAAATGGACTAAAATTCCGTTTCTAAAGTAGGGTAAAAAAAAATCGGCTAATTTAATCTTTTCTTGACCCTGCTGACCTTGGAAGAGCAATGGCTGTAATTCAAGCATATTTTGATTTACCTTCTCAAAACAGGCTGAAATGTAGTCCATTTTTAACCTATGGACCCCTTGGAAACACAATGGTTGTAAATAAGGCATATTTTGACTTCCCTCCACAAAATTTGGTACGCTTGGTCTTGAGGTGACATATGACACTACTTGGTACCTCAGGTCTGTGGAAAAGGTCGACAATCCCTTGGCATTGAATGGACAAAAAATCTGTCAAGATATAGGCTTCTGGTACCAAATAGACTTAAATTGTATTAGGTTCTGGTATAGGGTAACTCAAAAACCGCATTCTTTGCTCTTCTTGCTCCTGGGACCTCTAAACAGTTAAATGATTGTAATTCAGTCATATATTGGCTTACCTCCTTGAAATTTGGCGTGGTTGGTCTTGCAGTTAACATTTACAGTAACATATGATGCCATTGCAGACCTCTGGTGCCTGGAAGGGGCCCATAAGCCCAAAAGAGCCTGAAATTTAGTCAATTTTTGACCTATGGACTTTACGAGCCCATTTAAGGTCAATGATAAGGCATATTTTGACTGACCTCCACGAAATTTGCAATGCTTGGTTTTGAGTTCTCCTTAATTTGACATTCCATGCCTTGGTGTGCCTCAGGTCTCTGGAAAGGGCTCGCAAACCCTTGACAACAGTATGGACTGAAGTTCAGTCTGTTTTAGACTTAGAGTTAAAAAAAAGTCAGCATGCTTGGCTCCTCATGCCCTTGTCGACCCAAGGGCCATGGAAGTGGAATAGACTGTTAACAATACAGTTAAGAATAAACTGTAATTCATTCAGTTTCTGATATATTGCAACAAACTTAAGCATTTCAGCATGCTTGGTCCGAGAGGCAGATTGAGGGTTAGATGCGATGCCATAAGGGACCCTTACATCCATTACAAATGACCATTAGCTCTTGGCTGGACATTGACAAAATAGTTCTGTTAGTTTCTAACATATGGACACAAGAGTGGAAGACTCAGTCCCCAGGTCGCCGTTAAGTAACTTAATATATTAATTAATTGTTAAATAAATTTGAGGCCCAGGGCCACTGACTAATTCAGTCAGTTTTCAAGGATTGTTTAGGCATGCTTAATCCAAGGTGCACCCTGGGGTGAGATGGAATACCATTATGTAACCTCAGATACCTGACAGAAGCCTCGGAGTCTCTGGCAGAGCACTGCCTGGCTATATATTGATCTACTCCCTCAAAATTCGGGCAGAATGGTCTTGATGACTAAATTTAGTCAATTTTGTACCTATGGCCCGTGGAAGCCATATTTAGCAAGATTTAGCATGGTTTGCTCCCCTTGGCCCACGGTAATGACCGCAATTCAGAGATAATTTGACTTTCTTCCTCAGAATTTGGCATGCATTGTCTCGAAGCCAACTTGAGGTCAATGTCAATACCTTAGGTTCCACAAAAAGGCCCCAACGCTCTTGGCATTGAACGGACTGAACTTTAGTAAGTTATTGATATAGGGTAAAAAATATTCAGAATGCTTGGCTTGTCTTGCCCCTGGGGCCCCTGGAAGGACAATGAGTGTAATGCAGGCATATTTTGACTTCATCAAAATTTGGACTGGTTGGTCTTGCGGTCACCTTGAGGTGACATACAATGCTATTGGGTACCTCAGGTCCCTTGAAGGGATCCGCAAACCCTTAACATTGCATGGACTGAAATACAGTCAAATTTTAATACAGTCACTTTTAACAAAGTGTAAAAGAAATATTCAACATGCATGGTTCCTCATGCCTTTGGGTGCAATAACAGTAAATCGGCATGTTTTGACGTACCTCCCCGAAGCTTAATATGGTTGTTGTTATGGTTACCGTAAGGTGATACACGATGCCATTAGATACCTCAGGTCCCTGGAAGAGGACCATAGCCCCCTGGCATAAAATAGACGGTAATTTAGTCACACACAAGTACATATAAAACTATTCATCATACTTAACTCCTTTTGCCTTTTGGACTCATAATTTGACTACAGCCTCGAAATTTGCCATGATTCTGTCACCTTAAGTTGATATATGATGCCATTGATATATGATGCTACATGTACCTGATAGGGCCGAAATGCCCTGTGGCATAGAATGAATTGAAATTCAGACAGTTTCTTGTGTATGTAAAAAAAATATTCTGGATGATTGGCTCCTCTTGCCCCTGGGGCCCCTGGAAGGGCAATGACTGTAATTTGACATGGTTCGTCTTTCCTTCTTTCTGTCACCTTGACTAAATTTCAGTCCGTTTAATGCCAGGAGCGTTAGGACCTCTTCCAGGGACCTAAGGTGGTCCAATGGCATTGACTTCAAGGTGCCCTCGAGACCATGCATGTAACAATCCTTGAAAACTGCCTTGGGCCTAAAATGTATTTAACAATTACTTAATACATTAATTCATAAATTACTTCACGGCGAACTGGGGACCAAATCTTCCAATCTTGCATCTGTATGTTAGAATTATTTTGTCAATGACCAGCCAATGGCTAAGGGTAATTTATAATGGACGTAAGGGGTCCCTATGGCATCGCGTCTCATCTCAGGCTGCCCCTCAGACAAAGCATGCTTGCTGAAATTTGTGTCAATAAATTGAAAAAAATACAGTGCCTTTCCAGGGGCGCCACGAAAGCAAAAAAAAGCCAAATATGCTGAAGTTTGTTGGATTATATCAGAAACTGTCTGAATTACAGTCTAGTCTATGCCAGGGGTCTTTGGTCCCATTCCATGGCCCTTGGGTACCCAATGGCATCATATTTCACCCCAATCAGGGGTCTCAGGGGTAAAAAAAAACACCTAGCATGCTGAATTTTTTTTTACATACTTAAAAACTGACTGTATTTTTGGGTCCATTCCAGGGACCCGAAGTACCCATTGGCATCATTTGTCACCTCAAGGTGACAGAAAGACCAACCATGCCAAATTTCAAAGAGCTAAGAAAAGCTATCACTGAATTTAGGCACGAGCATGCAGAATATTTTTTACCTACGACCAATTCATTATATTCCACTGTGTTGTAAGTGCCCTTTCAGGGACCTGTAATGCCCAATGTAATCATATATGTCACCTCAAGGTGGCACAAAGACCAAACATGCCAAATTTTGAGGCTGTAAATCAAAGTATTTTTTTAATTACAGCCATTACCCTTCTAATGCCCAAAAGGCATGAGGAGCTAAGCATGCTGAATAGTTTTATGTTTTAAAAACGAGGTAAGACAAAATTAACTGACTGAGTTTTAATCCATTTGGATCCAAGGGCCTTTGGGCTCTAGAGACCTGAGACAATGGCATTCAATGTCACCTCAAGGTGACCACAAGACCATACATGTCAAATTTTGAGAAGGTAAGTCAAAATATGCTTGAATTACAGTCATTGCCTTTTCAGGGGTCCCAGGGGCAAGAAGAGCTAATAATGCAGATTATTTTAACCCTACATCAGATACTGACTGAAGTTTAGTCTAAATGATGCCAGGGGCCTTTGGGCTGACTGAATTTCAATCCATTCTACGCCAGGGGATTGTGGACCCTTTCCTGGGACCTGAGGTTCCCAATAGCATAAAATTGTACCTCAAGGGGACCACAACACTAACCATTCCAAATTTTGAGGAGGTATGACAAAATATGCCTAAACTACAGTCATTGTCTTTCCAGGGGTTCCCAGAGGCCATGGTTAAAAATTGACTGACAGTCCATTCTATGTCATGGGATTATGGGCCCCTTTCAGGCAGCTAGCTGGCCATTTTTAGAAGGTATATCAATATTCGACTGAATCACAAACAGTGACACTAGATTTAAAACATAGTAAATTACAGTTGTAATTTCTAGTGACCCCTCAGGATCGACGAGAGCCAAACATATTAAATTTTGCTGCCAGAAGCTGACTGAATAGCAGTCTTTTATACTGCAAGGGCATTTGGGTCCCGTCAAGGGAGCTAAGGCATCGCCTGTCACCTCAAGGTGACCTCAAGACCAAGCATGCCAAATTAAATATATGTGCCTGATTTACTGTCATTGCCCCTGCCACTGCTCAATGGTGCCTCAGGGTGCAAAATTTTACGAATGCTGGGCAAACACTGAATGCAGTCAAATTGGGCCAGGTTTCCATGTGCCGAACCACGTGGCACACCAAGGCACCTCATGGCAACTCAAGGTACACTTGTAATCAAGCATGCCAAATGGTTTCAGCATTGGTCAAAATCTGGCTGAATTACAGTCAGGACCTCAGGGTGCCCCCTGGAAAAACATTGCCAAATTTTGTTTCTATTAAACAACAACTAAATTAAACTGAATGCCACAGACTTCAGGGGCCCCAGTGGCATAACATAACAAAAGACTAAGTCTGCCGAAGGTTAAGGGGATAGGTTTCAATCTTACAGATTTGAGGTCAATGTGTTAGGTCCGTGGCCCACATAGGCCCCAACAGCAAGGCATGTCGCCTTAGGATTCCTCTTATGATAATCTTGTGAGGGTAGTTTGAAATCTTATTGAAATAAACCTTCCAGGGTTTGTGTGAAGGACATCATGGTCATGGCCATAACCTGGGACCAAGCCTGCAAACGTGTGACATTTGACTAAAGTAAAGTGTGCTGGGGCTCTCAGGGTTACCAGAGTAGATTCCATGGAATTTCATGAAACCTCATGGTGCAACTGGGTCTAAGTCTCCTCAATTTTGTGGCCATGGTACAAAAACTGACAGTCAACGACCTGGCATGGTCTCCGATGCATTTACCATGGACGTTGTAGGGCTTCACATATCTTCTCAGGGTGACCCCAGACCAAGCATGACACATTTTTGTGATTGTTACTTCTCCGTTAAATACAAAACTGCTTTTGTTACGTTTATAAGTAACAGCACGTGAATGAGCAATGTTGAGGAGTAAAGTTTCAGTCGTCTGTGTCCGATAGCAACGGTTTTAAAATTACTAAACACATGTAGTGTTTATATAGAAATCCTTAATTACTTTTTAACGAAATAAGAAGTTTCATTTCAATTAATTATCTATAGCAACGGTAAAACAGATAGAGTGGAAATATCTGCATCGTGTAGTGCCTGTACAACAGTATAATTGTCATTGTACTATGTCACACAAAACAGGTGTACTCTTGCCTTTTGCTTTGATGGCCTGAATTAAGAAAAAAAAAGCATTTAGTGCTTTCTGCTTAAATGCTGTAACTCTGTACATCACATCAGAAAGGAGTTTTTTTTATTCTTCTTATTTTGTAAAATACTGATTTAGTACTGCAGCACAACAATGTTTGGCCAAACGCTGTGGAACGCATTTTCAGTGCCTTCTGCTGTGAATAACTGAAATCACGATCGTCAGCAGTGACTAATGCTGTTAATGCTTTTGGTTAAACACATCCGTGTATGAACTCGTTCTAAATGTGCCACACTAACATAGAGTTGCACTTTGGAGTGTCCTGTGGGAAGAAAGCATATAGTCTTATGCTGGTTCACTGTCAGAGTTTTCAGTGAAAACAGAAGAAGACACTAATATGCTTTTCAAGAGCTTGAACCCAATATTTCTGTTTCGTGTGTAACAGTAGTACCCAGCATGATGTACAAGTTAGATGTATGTGTAGACTGGCGACTGAGCGTAATTACTACTTTTAAACAAAGCATAAACGAATTGCTTACATCGGAGATTCAGATTTCTCGTTGTCAGTGTACACATGTATGTTTCTCTGAGCTTTTAAGCTCTACTGAAGCGCTTTCATTGTTCTTCCGAAACATCAGCAACACCAACAGTATATAAGCAGCATGCTTTATTATTAGTTTAAGGTGAAAAATATGTATCTCAGTCATTACCTCATCCGTCCTTCTCCGGCTTTCGTGTTTACTAAAACTAAAAAAGCAGGATGCACTAATATGATTCTTATGAGGTTGAGCGCAATCATAGTACTGCTGTACAAGTAGTGTTGTGTTCATCTGGCATTGTGCACGTGTAGTTCTGCGACAACAAAGAATGCACTTTGTAATGTTACTGTACAAATATATACAAGATATACCCCAGTCACAGACATCTGACTTTGTCTTGTTTTCTTGTTGTGTATGAAACAAGGAAAAGAAAGAGTCAAACGAGTCAACGCCTTTGAGCTGAGTTGAGTCGAACATTGTTGTTTCATGTGCAGCAGTACATAAGCACCATGCTGTATGATTTGTTTCTGGTGAACCTTATCGGTACATGAGGTTACAGCATTAAAAGCTTTTACAAATTGCTCCTTTCTATTAAATTTGCATACTGTTGTTCTAAAAAATACCTCACTCATGACTCATAGATCAAAACGTATCAGTTACACAGAGAGATTCCTGTCCAAGCAGCTAAAGTAATTCACTGACACGTTACTGTGAAACTTGTCCTGTGATTGTTCTTTTTGCACCAATGTAATTTGGTAATGCAACTGAGATATAAACACTTTGCATCGTTTCTAGGAAAAGACGTCTCTAAATACGTCTTCATTGGCCGTTTAACACAAACCTGTTTTTGGAATTCGTCTAAAAACTCTTTCCTCGTTCTATGCAGAAATAACACAAGTTGTTTACACAGAGAATACAGCAACACTCCTACAAAATTATTGTATTGCTACAGCATTACTGTGCTAAACTTATTGAAAAATAGGTTAGTTTTCATGAAAGCCAGTGTCATAACGCTTTGCTTAATAACATTTATGTCTTCAATCGTTTGTCATGTGTCACCCAAATGCCCATTTACACTATGCCTTTTGCTTGAGCAATCGAGATACAAATAGGCAAAACGTTTAACGCTCAATGAGTGTACTTTCCCCAGTTTACACAACAATAATTTTATAGTTAGAACAAGCTAGTAATTGCTATTGGCAATGTTGTGCTCACAGGTTTGTGAAAATCATGTTATACAGTAACATCAAAGATGGTTCAAAAAGTTCAAAAACGTTTCAGTGGCTGGTTCAATTTGTCTGTGTCTCTGATACGTTTTGGCTTGTTGGTCTATAAACTTTCTCTCACAGAAACATACAGCTTAGACACACACACACACACACACACACACACACACACACACACACACACACACTTTGTATCGTTTCTAGAATGATACAATAGGGGAGACCGGGGTAAGTTGAGCCACTTTTTACATTTTTCATCATAGCTACATGTTGAAGCCATTTTTGCATCCAGTTAACACACCATACCAAAGTTCAAAGTGTACTGCTACTATCTGAGCAAAAACCAATTGATAAGCTTTAATGGTTAGAGAGATATTGCCTCTTAAAAAATTTTTTTCAAGCGGCTTAACTTACCCCGTGCACGGGGTAAGTTGAGCCACTATGCGGGGTAAATTGAGCCAGCACAAAAGAATGTCAGGTTAACAAGGTGAACAACTTTATTAGAAAAACAACAATCAGTTCAAGTGAAATTGACCTCAAATTCTCCTCCTTTTTACCTCAAATCAAGTGAATATAAATCAAGTGGGGGTGTCTATTGTGGTTGTTGTAGTGAAGGGAAGAAGAACAGAGAGGGGATCGAGATGGGTAGATGGAATACAGAGGGATGGGTAGATGTACAGAGGGAATGGCAGCTATTCAATGTTAGATATAACAACAGTAGGCCTAGGCCTACAACAAGAACAACTTATTCATTAATTTACCTGGCTAAAAATCAGTAGGCCTATTATATACATCAACCATCCAATATCATGGTCATGGGGTCTTGGATGGGATAGGGGAATTCAATTATTCAATGTTCCAGTGCCCCAAATTTCATGGGAACATCAACTGCCTCTCTCTTCGTGCTGTGCCCCCAACACTAAAGGGGCGGGGCAATTTCTTGACTATGTCCTGCTTTGAAAGGACAGCCTCATCCTTTTCCTTCCATACAAATGTTGGCTTCCTTGAAGACCCATGGCACGGCCGGCTTCTTTTAAGAAATCTGGCCTCTATTTCAAAGGCATCCACTTTCATGATCTGGCCAATGAAGAAGTGTATTTTCTTCTTCCCCACGAATTTTGTCAAGACATAATCCCCTACATCGATGGACTGGTCTTCCTCATCAGACGTAATGCTATCAGAGCTATCAGGGTCATCGTCGAAAGACATGTGCGCGTCATCTGAGCTGCTGTCATCCTGATTTTGAAGAGGTATCTTCCTCCGTACTTTTGGTGGGTTTTTCCTTTGTTCTCTATTTTTTTCCAATTCTTCCTTTACTGGGGTAGCGGTAAGAATTCTTGTTTTCACTCTTTTTCTTTTTGTTGTCGTCTTTCTTGGTGCTGCCTTTGGAAGTGGGATAATTGATTCAGGAGACCAATACCGCTCTGTCTCCTGGATGGGCTGGGCTGGACTGTCTGGTCGCAGGCCGGCCTGGGCAGGAGTAGCTGGTTGCAGGATGGGCTGTGTTTGAGTCGCTGTTTGCTGGCCGGGCTGGGCGGCAGTGGCTGTTTGCAGGCCGGGCTGGGCGGCAGTGGCTGGGGTGGCTGGTTAATAACAATAACAACAACAACAACAACTACAATAATAATAATAATAATAATAATAATAATAATAATAATAATAGTAGGCTATTATTTTCACTTACAATATACATAAATGTGAAAAGTTTTCAAAATGTACAGTGTCCTCCATACGGGGTAAGTTGAGCCATTAGATATGGGGTAAGTTGAGCCACTGGCGGCTGAACTGGCTCAACTTACCCCGTGGCCACCATTTTGTAGAAAAGTGCTAATAAAGTGGATTATGCTAATCAAAAATATTTTGATTAGCATTCATATCATAGCTTAGAAAGCCAAGAATTGAAACCTAATGTGTCTACATGTTATTCTATTTTTTTCTTCTCTAAATCATCTTCATTATGGGCACACATGGAATTTACAAAAAGAGCTTAAAAACACATTTTTATAAATATCTTCCTCACCTTGTTTGACATGTGGTTCTCCTCTTCACATGTGTAAGGAAATGGCCCCACCCACCTTTGAATGGGGTCACATGGTCACATTTGTGTACCGTTTCTTAGAAACAGTGGGTGGCTCAACTTACCCCGCGGCTCAACTTACCCCGGTCTCCCCTACAGCACTGTAAAATGTTTTGAACTCCTAAACCTACGTACATACATTCGTACAGTAATTTAAAAATGTTGCACACAAAAATGTTTTACAGTAAACTCTTAAATCTACATACATAGTTTTAAAACTTTGATATGGGTACTCGTCCTCATGTATACGTTAACTATATATTTATATAGTAATAGTAATATATATATTTTTTTTCATTAATATTTTTTTAAAACCCGCGATGCACTGAGTCCGCGAAAGGTAAACCGCGAAGTGGCGAGGGAACATTGTATACACTGCTCCAAAATTTACAGAAACACTTTTTAATCAAAATATAGCATCAACTTAGTTCAACTTCTGGCATATTGATCTGGTCAGTTAAGTAGCAATTGTGTTGTTTCAGATGTCTCTGCCAAGATCTCAGCGTATATAGCTGACATATCATCATGGATGGCAGATCACCAGCTAAATCCTGGCAAGACAGAGGTCTTACTCTTCTTAGGTGACTCAGGACCTCTCTATCGACAAGGCTAGAATCTCCCCCACTGTAGTGGGATGCAACCTGGGAGTAACTATGGACAACCAACTGTCCTTTTTTTTCACATTGCTAACGTCTCTCAGTCATGTCATTTCCTTCCTCCATCTATTTCTTTCCACAGGGGCCACTCTGTACCAGCTCTGTGATGGTAGCATTAATGCAGAATAGTACATTGAGATTTTGGAGAAACACTGATTCCTGCAAAATGTCATCTTTTCACGGGACGTCCATGCATTTATCAACAAGCAAAACAAGTCAAATCAGCTAGGACTGAAAATTGTAAATGTTAGTCTTTCTTTGAGGAACATTGTTTTTAAACAGTTCAATAATTTTCTTATTCTCTCTCCACCTTTCATCATCAAAGACTCAGCCTTTTATAGACACTTCTTTTGTACCAAATCATGATTATAATCACTTGTTGATGTCACCTGTTTTAAATTGCATCATTATTTAGTTTTGTACCCCATTACTAGCCCTAAATTACTTTTTCTGTACTGTGCGACAGGTCTGAAATGCAGGAATTGATGTTTATTAACAACATTTAATCAAAAAACATTATATCTAATAATGTTATGTAATGTAATGTAATGTAATAATTATAAATCAGTATATTTGGTTCATACTGTCTGATATATAAAAGTAATGTAAAGAGTACCATATTTTTCTAAAGTATTTATTAGGAGGAGCTACGCAGTTTTGCAACACTAGAGGGCAGTGGCGGCATGTTAACCGTACTGGAGCTAAGACGGTATGCATGCACTGACAGCGCCAAGCATTCAATATTCTGGCTAAATAAGGCAGTCTGGAAGTGGTGCCTCTTGTTGCACCTTTGGTATTTGGTAGCACTCTGGCGCAAGGTACTTAGGGGTAGTTAGTAACAGGGTTGCTTTGTAGAGAGATTCTGTTATAAAATCAAAAGTTCTGATATGGTAAAAGTAACAGTAATAGTGTCAAGTGTGCAATTGTCAGGTTCAGATTCTCGTGTGACTAGTCAGACATCATTATGATCAGACATCAGAGTCATCCGGTGACCAGCACTGACTGATGAAGAACTGGCACCATGGACACAGGCACAAACTAGGTAGAATCTGGCCTTGCCTTAAACAATTGTAAACAACTAAAAAAGCAACTAAAAATTGCTTCTGGTGTGTTTTAAAATCTGGATACACAATTTTGTTAAATAGCACAAATATACTGCTCAGGGACAGTAAATTAGGGGATATTTTAAAATGATATATCCCATAATGACATATCCCATAACTTTTGTGAGCAGTGTATAAATTAACTTTAATAGGTTTAGCTATTATATCGATTACCAATAATTTGATAAAGAAATTTCAGGTCCACATTTGACACGTCAGTTTCCTTGTGCCTTTGTGTATTGTATGTTTGTTTGTGTCTGTCTGTCTGGAGCTCATTTTTGGCAGCATCTGATGGCGGTCATGGTATCCAGCACCCAAGGCGCACCTTTATCGATAAGAAAATGGATTGCTGCAGCTCGTTTTCCGATAGACCTGCAGATCATCAGAGGGCAATTGTGGTATCATGTTACAAATTAATTTAGGAGGGATCCCATGTTTGCATCACACGATCAGCATACATCCACTGCAAGAAACGCCTTTTTTATCTTATTTTTAAAAATCCCATAAAAAGAAACCCCAAAACTGTTCACAATGAACAGCCAAATGGTCTAGTATCTCAAACCACACAGGGGACCATTTTTCCATCCAAACATGAAAATGGTAAGTACACAATACTAGTCAAAAACAAAATAATGGAACCATTGTATGCTGGGCCTGGAAACACCTACAGTCCTCTCACTCAATTAAGTAAATGCTTGTCCCAGTGTTAAAAGTGCAGCATTTCAATGCAATGCACACATGAGAGACCATCTGTCTCTTTTTATCTCTATTTTTTATGTTACTTCAGGTAATGCTTAAGTTCATGCATGAACACAATAGATAATAATTTGCATGAAATCTTCATGGATTTTAATGATCATGATAATATTTTGGACTGGAGAAGAGGAGAACACCTTAAATGCCTGGCTGGCTTGGGAAGTGCGGTGGAAGGTGTTGGGCTTATTATTCAGTATTGTAGTGAGTGGGCCAACAATTGAATTAACCATTTATATAACTTGGTCCCATGGACCTGGTAAAGACCTGAGTTGATCTAGTGTCACCAAACTAGCTAAAGAGGATATGGGTATCTGTGGGTGATGGTGTTGAAACTCATATAATCAATACAGGGCTACAAACTTGGATATCTCTTCTGGACAAAGATGAACCCTGGAGCTGGGGGGAGCTACAATGATGGATGAATCCATCTGAAAGTGCTTCAGACACATAATCATCCATGGCCTGGGTTTATGCCATACAGCAAGAATAAACTTGGGAGTGTGGAGGTCTCCATCAGGTGTTCTATGGTGCAGTTGTGATGTCAATGTGGTGGCAGTTAAGTGGCTGTTTGATTGTTAAATACCTCTGCGAAATCAGCTTAAAGAGATGCCACATTCCTGGGTAGTGGGAAGGGACTATTGGAGGGCAAGATGGCCTGCAACTCTTAGCGCCAAACTAAGTAGTGGGTTCATTGCAGTGCAATGTAGAAGTATGGTGACTAAGTAACCTCATTTGTTGTCCAGGAGATAGCTGGGTTATTTTAATCAAGCAAATGTAAAACTAGAATGAGCTGATCAGTGCAAAAATATGTCTGTAAGGAGGCAGCTATCTTCCTGGACCAGTGCATCTTGTGTTCACATATGTCATCAAGCAGATGTCAAGAATCACTTAAATATTTGGCTTCACTTTCAGAGAAAATAATAATAGGTTAAGGCAATATGTGTGGAATCAGAATTGGAATCAATAGAAATTGAAAAATTATTTCAAACCCTAATTACCAGCCTGGTGAAGAAGGCATAGCAGTGCCTCAGGCAGCTGAGGAAATGCAAGAGGTCTCAAAAGCACTGTAGAAAACCTTATGCACTGCAACAATGGCGCCTGTTGTTTCTGGGGATATTTATGCCCTGGTACAGAAATTACAGCATCCTGAACAAGAACCCCCTTCATATAGTGATCCCATGAGCTGAGCATATCACCATAACAGCACTGCCCGGTCCACAGGACATCTACTCCAGACAGTGCAGGTTATCAGCTAATCAGATCTTTAAGGACATTCATCCTAGCCATAACCTTTTCCAGCGGTAATGCCTAAACTTCATCAGGGCCAGGACTGAGAGACTAAGGAAGAGCTTCCTCAAGCCATACGGGATATAAAAAGGTACTGAAACCTAAAACTATTATATATCCTGCAGTACACATAAATACACACACACACAGTCAGTCAGAATATTTGTACATCAGCCATGATTTATTTAAGAGTGCAAGCTCAGCTTCCCCTAAAATGTCAATAATTAAATGGTTACATGGTAAAGGGGAAATGGTACAGTTGTGTTAACATTTCATTGACTGCAAATACATTAAAACACGTTCATCTTGAAGGCGAGTTCGTTCAGAAACAGCTACTTATCACACATGGACTGACTTGATTTTGTTAACTTCTCATACATTCATGTAGCATCAATGCCACAGAGTTCAAGAAATAATTTTCTTATATGGCTATAGTTAACACATTTTCCCATAGAAGCTGACCATCCATTCACTTCAATGGGACTGCATGGAACAGTTTTTTTCATTGCCTCAAAACTCAACGATCATTGGAAGACTACCATGATTTTGTTCTCTGGGGGTAACCGGAGCTATGAGCTTCCGCATTATGATTGGAGGATCAGTTGATAGGTTGAATGTCGGTTTGATTGGACAGCTATTCTGAGATATACACTGTCACATAATCCTTGGGAGCTCAGTTCCATCGTGGATTTTGCAAGTGAAGTCAAAAGTCAAACTGCAACCCATTTCTTGGTATTTGCTTGGCGAAATTACTTAACCATAAAACACTTCCTTGTTTCAGTTTAACATCATTTCAACATTTTATTGTTTAAGATTAATTTTGTTAGTTTGTTAAATCAATCATTCATTCAGTTGATTAGGTCAGAGTGAACTAGCCAGTTGGTAAGGTGCACGCGATGGCAGACAATGCTAATTTTGTCGACCTGATTTGATAATCTTCCTTATGAGGAGAAATGTAAGGAAAAGTAACACTTCTTTTCAGCTCTTCTGGTACGATAAACTTAGCTGTCTGACTAGAAGTGCTGTGATTGTTGGCCATGCCTCTTGATGAAACGAATCTCAAGTATGTGTTGTCCGGTCAAATTTGGGTTTTGGTGACCTTTGAACGGGTGTATAAAATGCATGAACAGAGCAATTAACATATGAGTGCATGTGCAAGGGTTGAACATGCAATTAATGTTGGTGCTCCCATTCAAGCAGCAAAACATAATAAAGCTGTCAAACAAAACGGGGCCTTCCTAAACCGCCTTATTGGTGTGACTTCAGTGCTTGGCAGGAGCTTTCATTTGGGGACCATGATGAGAGTAGTAAATCATCCATCAGGGGGAATTACAGGAAGTTACAAAAACATTATCTAAATATAACCTAGTTATGTCATCAGCCATGTGTTCTGGTATGTCTCATTCTATAAAAAATGACTTGATCTCTGCTGCTCTTGCAGCCACTGAAATAACATTTAGGGTGCTCCCTTTTTTGAATGGCAGGTGAATGAAACAACTGATATTGCTTGCTGTGCCCAACATTCTGTCATTGTTTGCTTTGTTAAAAGTGCAGGTAAACTTCAGGAGTGCTTTATTGTGGGTTTTCTTATGTTGCTGAGGAGTGAGATGCTCAGTCTGTTTTTGAAGTATTAAATTAAAACATGCAGGGTTACAGTTTTAGAAATAAACATGGGACACAGGCATACAATGGGGTGGCTGTCATGGCTTCAAACTTCAATGTTTGTGCATTACTATGCACACAGACTAAATGGTGCTGTCGAAGGGGGCTAAATGCATGTCTGAGTGCAGCAGAAAAGTATTTTTTTGCATCACTCAAAATTGCTCAGAAATTATCCTACTCAACAGAATGTGGAATGGAATCACGGATAGTGAGCACAGTAGCAAATTATGGCCTCCTGCAGGCTTTTTATAGCATAATTGCAGATAATACAATGAATGATGACACACTGGATTGTGCCAAAGGTTTTGTAATGAAACTGATGAATTTTGAGTTTATGTTCATATTGTACACATATGAACAAATCTTCTCAGAGACTGATGTGGTCTTTAATATTGTCCAGCAGAGAGCAAAACATGTTGCAATAAAAGAATTGAGTATCTTCTTTTTTTTGTCAAAGATAAGAGGTCAGAGGAGGATTCCAAGCTGTTTATGAGAAAGCAGCAGGTCTCACATCTAACCCACAAGATTTCAGGGAGGATTCCAAGGGAGCAATCTGTATATGGCCATCCTTGATAATCTCATGAAGCAGATTCCTTGTTTGCCCCACGACAGGGTCACAAACCATTTTCTTAAAATAGAGCATAGGGCAAAATGTACTGCCAGTAGCGTCTGTTGTGTTCAGGTATGTTTGTTCAGATATGTCATTTTCCCTTTCGTTTCTGAAATAAAAGGATGTCCTGTGTCTTTTGACTTACTCTGGTATATACACTGCTCACAGAAATGAGGGGATATTTCATTTTGGAATATTTCATTTTGAAATATCAAGCAAATACCAAGAAATGGATTACAGCTTGCTAAAAGATGATATGATCTCCCACCTGGCATATCTTGGCCGGACAAATGCCCCGTCACTGCAAACGTCCTCATCAGAAGCATCTGCTGGCTTGTTTTCTATCACTGCTGCTTCCAAGGTCCCCAGCTTTGATAGCTGTACGTTGATAGGTGTTCACCTCAGAGCTCCCAGAGTTTGGAGGGGGGAAAAACTTCCAACTTAGCAGGAAATTGTGGGTATCACCCACCCACCTTCTATCACCGGTTCAATTATTTCTGAAGCTGTTGATGAACCACCATGGCCACAAGTCTTTGGTCTTTGGAAAACCCTCTTATGGTAGGTATAAAGGATATTACAGCACTTACATAAATAAACAAACAACACACAGGACACACAGTATGAGCATTTTAAACATCCACAGGGAGTAAATGGCATTACATTATCAATCATCAGGTTTCCACTGCTAGCATAAGACAATTTCAACTAGTTTTTATTTTGGGTAATTCATTTTTTAACCCACATACAAATAATAGTATTTATTTCATTTTTGTGGTGAAATAACATTCGCCGTCGGGACCATCCACTGCATGCAGAGCGATAGCCTGTTATAGTTCAATTATTTAAACCCTTGGTTCATATGTCAGGGATGTATTGCCCCCACCCCACAGTGCATCAAATGTTATTACATTTTGAATATGGAGACAGATAGCACAGGTGACTAAAAGACAATAAATTAGAAAAAATATTGGTGGGTTTAAACTAATAAAGCGTGTGTATTGGCGGAACATTTTAACAAAGCAGGTCTACTGTCCATGCTTAGCCTTTATTTCTATGCTTATTCTTTTGTACTGCTATGTCACATTTGTATTCACAGTCATTTCAAGCATCGTAAGGAAGACACGACAGTTTTATAGTCGATGGAGAGTGATCTAGGTAGTCATGAAGAAACTGCAGCTTCTGGTGAATCCAGGTCAGTGTAAATGTCATATAATTAACCAGAAATGGTCAATTTAATAATTTATGTGACTAAAAATGGCATAAACCGTGATGTTTATTTTGTATTCACAGTAAGATGATGGATGGAGTGTTCCATAGACATTTAGAGGAAAAAGTGCGGCCTTATATCGATCTGATTGACTCTTTTAGGCTGATTGGTATAGATGAAGATATGGCTCTACCAACTATAGCTGTGATCGGAGACCAGAGTTCAGGAAAAAGCTCAGTGTTGGAAGCATTATCTGGAGTGGCACTACCCAGAGGAAGTGGTGGGTTAATTTATCTATCTCAAGCTACTGTTATATGTATAGTAAGTATGTACATTTAAGTAGGATGATTTATTCATCACAGTTATTTCAAACCCTTTTGAGTGAAACATTATGTGGTGAGTATTAGGAGGAAATGAGAAAACTGAAATGTATATGTGCTATACTATATTTCTTGATTTTTAGGTATTGTTACCAGGTGCCCATTAGAGCTAAAGCTGAGGAAGATTAAAGGTGGTGTTCACTGGAGAGCAGTTATATCCTACCAAGAAAACATAATTGAGTTTGAGGATCCATCACTAGTTGAAAGTTATGTTGGGGAAGGTTGGTAACTGTTAATTCTAAAAACAAAACATAAAAAGTAGAGGACCTGATATCAAAAGTATATCATTCCTTTTTGTTTTATGGTTCTGAAAGGGGAACACTGTTATCAGGTTCTGCTGTGGAAAAATCCAGTGTTCAAAAACTCACCAATCAGTTTTCATATCCACATCTGTGTTTGGTTACTAAATACGTTTCTCCAACAGCCCTGTGTTACCTGCCAAAATAAATAAAAAGCAGAAATCAATTTTTTTACTTGTTTTTTATGTTTCAACTATTAAGAAACTATGAATATTCATTAATATTCATATTAATTTTAACATTTTCTGTGTGGAGTCTGCATGTCCTCCCTGTGTCTTCATGAGTTTACTCCGGTTTCCTCCCACAGTCCAAAGACATGCGTGTTAGGGTAATTGGTGTCTCTAAAGTGGCCCTTAGCAGCCCTTAGCAACACATTAAAAAAACATTTTAAAAACAGTTTGTAATGTTGCTATTTCTTTTCACGACACTTAAAGGACGTTTTGGCACAGAGATACCAGGTTTTTAGTGTTTTACATGTTACATTTTTACATTCTTTCTGCAAAGATGTCTTAAGAGTCATCATTGTTGCATTCACAATTCTCCCTACATTCTACTGTATAGTAGATCAGGACTGCTGACATGTCAGTCCAGTACCCATACCATCCTCATTTATTGTAATTTACCATGTAATTTGTAAAGCATGTGATTTTTTTATTGTCTTGCTGAAAAATGCATATACACTCCTGGATCAAGTGCCGTCTTAAAGGGAGCATTTGTTGCTATCTCTGTGTAGTGCTGCTATCGCATACTCTATACATATTATATTCTATATATTATAAATGTTTATATGGTCATAGTGTTTATTTAGGACAGTGTACTGGCAAATGATATAAAATGCTTAATCCAAAAGTGTGACATCTCTTTACAAGCCCAGAATGAGCTGGCTGGATATGGAGTTGGAATCTGTGATGATCTGATCACTCTGGAAATCATGTCTCCTGATGTGTGTGATCTTACACTGATCGATCTGCCTGGGATTGCCCGAGTTCCTGTAAAAGATCAACCTGATGACATTGGATATCAAGTGAGTCTAAATGTTTTTTTTGCTAATTAATTTAATGAAATGTATTGCTGTTTATGATATACATTACATATGCTATTTGATGTTATTTGATTTCAGTTATTGTACTGTTTATATGTCACACCCCAATATACATTTCATGAGTCCAATGTTGCACTTGAAACTGAAAGCCATTCTAGAAAACCCTGTGGCATACAATTAAAGAGCTCTCTGTAGCTTAGATTCTGATTATTTCATATCCATGCAATACTTTATATAATAAAGATTCTGTATATGTAAATAATCTAAGCTGCAGAGAGCTCTGTGATTGAATCTTACACAAACATAATTATTTTAAGACATTTTTGACTAACATAAATCTAATTAAACTAGTCACAAAAACTTCTTGTAAATGTACCTACCTAAATATTTTACATGTACTGTATATAGGTAGTGAATTTCTCTGTAGCACAAGCTGTTTACTAAAGGACTGGTTTTGCCTAAAAAGTTATAATACAGTGCATCCGGAAAGTATTCACAGCGCTTCACTTTTTCCACATTTTGTTACGTTACGTTTTTTGAGAGTTCTGAAAATTTATTACAAATAAAAAACTAAGAAATCACATTTACGTAAGTATTCACAGCCTTTGCCATGAAGCTCAAAATTGAGCTCAGGTGC